>SJYO01042665.1:1060171-1142589 GCA_006410555.1 Capra ibex
AACACTAGGTGTGTCAGTTTCCGAAACCGTATCAGTTATTTCGTCTTTATCTACAGAAAGACCTTGAGAGAACGAAAAAGGTACTAGGTCGCCTACAACCGTTAAACTAGAGACCAAGAAGACGGAAAAGATTTTGGTCAAACTTGTAGTCCTTCAAGTGCCAAGTGCTTAACGATTTCGGACCGAACCTCTTAGAACTCGTAATGAAATGATCGTACACTCTACTCACGTCAATACGCCATCAAACTCGTAAGAAACCGTAACGGAAAGAAACCCTAACCTTACTTTTGACTGGAAAAGGTCAGGACACCGGTGACGACTCAAAAGGTTTACACGACCGTATAACTCACGTCGTGAAAGTGTCGGAGTAGAAAGTCCTAAACTTTATCGAGTTGACCTTAAGGCAGTGGAGGTGATCGAAACAAACATCACTACGAAAGATTCCGGGTGAACTGAAGTGTAAGGTCCTACAGACTGAGATCCACTCACTAGTGTGGTAGCACTAATAGACCCAGCACTAGTCGATCTTGGTTAATTTCATTATAAAACTTTCATATCGTAATTGTCACAACACACATACCCTTTCTATCAGTCACACTAGTTGGTCTTCGATAACGTTTTAACACACACACTTTACTGTTTATGGTAGTCACTTTTAGCTCCTCTTTTTAGTTTATACTTTTCTTACATTTCTATTGAAGAAATAAAATTATTAAAGAAACTTAGATTACTCGTATAAGTATACGTTGGAGAATTTTTAAGTACAATTTTAAAAAATCTTAAAAAAAGACACGATCATACAGTCACACGAACAATTTCTTATCTTCACACTGTCATTTACAAACAATTTCTCGACTCCCACACGTAAAGGTCTTTAGTGAGCTTCAGTACAACTACAGAATTTACAATTATAGCGATTAAATTTTTTCCTAATGGGGAAGAATTAATAAAATCGGTTTCAGGGAAAACAGTCAAACGTTTTTTATTCTCTTAAAAGAAGAAATTATACAAAGTCGAGATAATATAAGTGTCACGGATTTTTATTTAGTATATAAACTTGTATCACATTGAATGTTTAATATTGAGTGGTTCTTTGACTTTGTGTGTGATCATAATATGATTCTAGATAGTCTTTTTCGGTTTCATGATTACTACGACAACTACCAAAACTACGTCAGTCTCAACATATCTGTAGATTTAATATCCATTAACTATTAGTTTGTCGATCTTTAGTCTATACTTTAATAACTAGAATAATCGTTATGGAAATTAGTTTCATCAATATGAAATACTGACTTACAACACACACACAAAATAAAATCCATTTTATATTATATTTTCTCTTTTTACTTCCACTTATGATTCACAACAGATTTACGCTGGTTACAATAACTTATTTCGGTTAGGTATAAGATGTGTCCATACTGTAGTTTCTACTAATGTGTGACTCTTAATTTTTCCGTTACTCATGTCTACTTCCGTGTATATACACATAACGACTTTTAGCCCAACCTTTTCATCTTCGAAGACGATGAGAGTGTCAGGCTCCATTCTCTGAATTCTACACTTTATATTAACTTGATCGTCTGATTATAAACCAATTTAACCATTCACTTGAGTATTAGTTTTATCATCGAACGTCACAAAATAATCATGTATTTTACGGACCTAAAACACAGGAGAGTTAAAAATTAACTTTATTTGAATTAAAGTTTAAACCTAAACTTTCCTACACGGAAACTTCACTAATTAAAAATAAATTATTTATTCTCGATTGTCAAATTTTAATTTAGAATTTTTATTTTTTCTACATGTGATTAGAAAACACAAAGGTAACAAAACTAGATTAATGTCGAAAATTTACAGTGACCAGAGTTTCTATGAGTCAAAAGACAAATGATCTAACAGTGAAATATGATCCTCTGTTAAAAGAACTTTAAGAAAAAGTAAAGTCGTAAGTTTTTCGTTAAACCTTTTTTTTTTTTATTTTGGATTGTGACGAAGGTTTCCACCTTTTACCTATATTTCCTTGTGGGTGCAACTCCTTTAGACTAAATCTCTCACTAAACACTTCAAGCAACCGGAATTTATTAACTTTATCAGTCACGACGAGAACATAATTGAAAGAGAAAGACCCACAGCACGTGAAAGAGTCAGTACCTTATTAAAGGTAAATGTCTGAGGGACGGTAACGAATATTCCCTTTCTTTCGTAATGAATTGGGATGTCACTCGATCTTACTTAATTCGCAGAAGGACCACCACGTACAACTAGGTGTCCTCATTTAATATATCGGGTTCCATGGTTTATCATGCACGCGTGTCGATGTGAATGGAAACGGTTTATCTATAATGGGTACCGTAACAAATGTGAGTGCCCTAGATTGTCTCTATCCGTTCATGTAGGTAACGAGTCAGAAAGTCGGAAAGTAGGGAGTCGACTACGGAGACGGAGGGTAGTGAGAGTTATTTCCTCAAACTGACGTTCAAATGTAGGTGCAGAGAGTCAACATAAAGTGAAACAGATCAGTCTGGAGTCGGAACTCGTCAAAATGAGCGTAAAATGTGTTCTAATCCACTTTCCGAACCTTCTTAAACCTAACCGTTCTTCATACACTCCCTAAGAGTCTGACCAGAAGATAGACCATTCTTTTTACTAAAAACGTATTACACACTAAACCCGAAGGGAACGCCGAGTCTACGTTACGTCCTCTGGGTCCAAACTAGGAGCCCAGCCCTTCTAGGGGAACTCCTCCTTTACCATTGGGTGAGGTCATAAGAACGGACCTTTTAAGGTACCTGTCTTCTCGGTCCCCAGCGTCTCTCAGTCCACACTGACTCGTTGATTGTGTGTAATAAACCCGTAGTATAGTAATTTTGTTTTTGTTTTTGTTTCTTTTGAATAGAAGGAGGTCCATTGATAATCCTCTGTAACACTTACAGATCTACTAAGACCTATGGATCTTTTTATAACTACTAAAGGTTTGAAGAGTCAGTGAGACAAGGAGAAGGTGAATTAAGTAAAAGAAGGAAGGTCTGTAAGATCCAACCTGAGTCTACGTCTTATTTAAATTTGTTTTAACCGTTCGGTCAACAAATTTTTACAAAAGTTAAGAAATTTTTAGATGTTAGTATGTGGTTAACTTATATATATATAAATGACTATTATATACTCGTTTTAGACTCTCGAAACATTCGGATAAGTGATACCAATTAGATGTAAAAGACCATGTAATATATATATATATAAACAAACGAAAATAGATCAGTCGGGAAACGTTTTCGTTAAGTGGACTGGTATAAAGGGGGTTTCAAACAAACAAATGAAAAAGACTTCATTCATCTTTTTTATTTGTTGAGTGGTTCTTTACAAGATCAGTTTTTTATAAACGACTGGTTTGTTTACCACTCTTTACACTCCTCAACAAACAAATATCTTCGTTCTCCCAAGGAAAATATGAACTTACGAACCTACTTACTCTAAACTTCACCAGACAAACGAAATTCTATGAAAGGGTCGATTAATAAAAGTATTAAACAACTTTCAAAGTCCAAATGATAAAGTAAATCGTTTCGTACGAGGAGGAGTTACCTACAAACTTCGATTACATGTTTTGTTTATGTTTCTCAACAAACAAGAGTTATCCTGAAAAAAATTTTCGTCGTTTCGAATTACTAGAGAGGGGACTACACACAGGATTTCTACGTAATCTCTCAAATTAGATAAACCATAAATAAAAGTAGACTGATTACATAGTTTTTTTCTCAATTTCTTATCTTTAGGGGTATTATATTATCTGACACCTCTTTTTTAACAAATTTTTGTAATCCTTTTCGTCAACCCTAAAGAGTACGATTCTCCAATTGTCCTTTTTTTTGTATTATAGACGTCGAATCATAAAACGTGAGTAAAAAGATACGTACATTTACTTTACAAGTTGGGAAGAGACCTAACAAAATAGTCTTGTCCCAGTTGACTGGTTTCTCCCGGTGTAGCTAAAAGTAGGTAAATTGAGTTCCTGCGTCAAATCATATTAAACGACTAAAACTTTTGTAGGTGGACGACAAAAATATAAAAAAAAAGGTCCTACTTTACAACGAAACACTGTTTCTGTTATCCAAAATAACACTACAAAGACGGCTTTAAAATAGTATTATAAATGAAATAGGTTAAAACCTTTTCTTTTTCTTTCTTTCAAAATATTAGTTTTAGACTTTGTCTGAATGAGTCGACAAAAGGTGAAGTCTTTATACCACTTTTATCTCATATTTTAATTTGTATTATCGTTCATCAAGAGAAACGACTGACCTGTTTGTATTTTAATCTTTTTTATAAAGATCTGTTGTCATTCGGAGGACTATAAATATAAGAATAGTTCATTAAGTACTAGACTATCTTGAAAAATTGCACCGAGGTTTTATTCACTTGTGTTTGACGTATAAACACTTGTGTAAAAGGGGTAAAAAAATTAACGAATTTAACCGAAACGGATTTGTCTCGAAGTAATCCTTTTGAACTTGTTAAAGTTTTTGATAAAGATCTCGTTATTTCAAGATTAAAATAACCTTAATGGACTCTGACTTTGTCTTTACATAAAAGAAAGAAATTTTGTACTAAAGAATGGTAAAAAAAAAAGAAAAGAGAGAAATCTGAGTTTTACCGAAAAACAAAGATTTCCTTTGTACAAAGTCTAAGTTTTCACCGTGGACTTTTTATTTTAAATTTTTAATCTTTGATTCAAGAAAAAGAAGATGTGTAAACGTTTTGACTCTTGAGAATAAGTAATCTTATACCGTGTTGGAATAATACAATCAGACAAAAACACAAGAATCAACAATAATAACACGCGGGGAGGTTTTTGTTTAATAACACATATCAAGTCGAATGAAAGAAGGAGAACGACATCCTTTAGGAGATATCTGAGATCCTGTGTGATTCTCAAAGTGGTTCGACTTGAAAGTGGTTCGACTTAAAAGTACGTCAAAGATATTAACGAAATAAGAAGAAACTTACCAGAAGGGGGAAAATTAACACTTATTATAGGATTCTGGTACTTAGAGTATCTCTTCTTCAAGGTCATGTCAAAGTTTCTAAGGTGTCTCGATCTTAACACTACATAAACAACTCACTCACTCATTTACAGACATTTACACCAAAGTTACCGACATAGACAGAGTGGTACGTAATCTGCTTTCGTTCTGTTTTGATGAGTATTCTAACTCCCAATGTAACATAAACGTGATCTCGAAATAGGTGACCCTATACTCACTTCGTGAACAAACAACTTATTTAAATATAAAACTTTACATTCAAAAGTATTTTCAAGTTTACGATGATTTAACTAAAGAAGAAGGAAACTTATTACCCCGGTATACAAAATATAAACAGATAACGAAAATATGTTTCACCAAATGATAGATTTAACTAAACCGTTATAAGAAAAATTTCTTTCATAATAATTCGGGTACACACAGAGAAAGTTAAAGACACGTAAATATTTTCCCCATCGGATAAAGTTGACTAAAATCACTAACTTTCAATACCTTATTATTTTTTATTATTAAACAACTTCGTCGTCAAACTTTCGGTAAGAGTCACACTTGTTCTTAGTTAAACAGTCAGTAACAAAGGACGGGAGACGGTTTTTTTCTTTTCTCGAATTGTCACCAATCTCGCGATGAGTCAACTTTAGAGATTCCTACAAGGTTGGATAAACAATATAAAAGTAGGTGGGACAGGTGCCTACTTTTCACTACACTAGAATTGAATAATGACCGACTTTTCGTCACAGTCCCCGAAAAAGACATCAGGGACATTACCAAGACTGATTGGTACGGATTTTAGGTTAACGATAAATTTAGTCTGTCACTCCGGAAGAGAATAACTGTACTGTAAACGATCAGACACTGAACTTATCAATATAAGTAGTCCAAGAATTGAAACCCTATTGTGTTCCGATAAATTTTTCTAGAAACTTTATTATTGACATCATTCACTACTGCTACTATTCTGGAGTACATATTATAGACAGTTTAACGAATCTCAATTAGAATCGTACGTTTCATTAACAAAAGAATCTGAAGATAAATATTACAAGTCAAAAATAGTTCGATCCTGTAGGACAAGTATGAACTTATTACTGTGATCTTTAGTGGGATGACAGGTATGAATTTACATTGTAATGTGTAGTACGTAAGACTATTAAAAGAAAAGAAAGAAAAAAAATTAAAGAAAAAATACAAGAGTGGTGTGGTAACATTACAGATGTCGAGCGGGACACCCATTCATCGGTAGGAAGATAGGTAAAGCGTACCGAAACATGTTACGAAGTATCGAGTATGTACAATCCTATACTGTCTAACTTTTCATAAACAAGTGGGGACAATTTTATAATGAACTCCCTGACAGACGACATTTTCAACGAAGACTGAAAAAGTAGCGAAATGATTTGGTACATCAATGAAAAATGATGAGACGTTAATTATCCATTTTAAAAGTACATTTTCTTATACACTTATCTCTTATAATATATGACAATTGAAAAGAACTCTTTTAATGTGAAGTTAAAAGAACTCACTCAGTTTAGTATTACAAACTATAAACAATTCTACTTTCTAATACTTGATCCAATTCTTCAAAATAATAAAATACGTGTATATAAAAGTCGACGAACCTCAGAGACGAAACATGCCCATAAAAAATGACGACGTGTGAATAGACGTACGGCGAATTTGTTTGAAATCATCTTACGAAGTTCAAAGACATTCAGTCACGAATGTGGATCTTCTTTTCCCTTACTACTAGACACAAGAAACCGTACTTTTTAACAAACTGATATGTAAGAAGTAAACCGAAACGTTTTGACTTTAATTGTCGCACACGAACGTAATTAAATTCACCATTAATAAAAATTTGTTTCTATTTTATAAAAAAATTATTTGAAAGACATACAGAGAATTTCAAATCGAATTGGATAGTTCTTTACACAAACTTATTTTCTTTAGAACCATTAACACTATTTTCATTTATTTATCTATATACGAATTTACCTAACGAAGAAATTATATGGTTCTCCATGAAATTATTCACAAAGTTAAACTGTCTCGATATATTGACCAAGTGGATTGAAGTTTTCGAAGTAATTATATGACCGAACTGTAATAACTGTAAACCATATATCAGTAGGTCTGAGTATTGGAAAAAGGGGGTAACCAACTTTGTAAGTGTCTGTCATAACAATACATTATAGAAGAATATATCTATCATTTATGTCATTTTTCTTGAAACCGAAGGATTAGACTTAAAGACAAGACGATAAAGGTTCGTCATGAAGGAAACAGTCAATGAGTTGTTAGGATTAGGGGTCAGTGAAGGACATATTTTAACTCTCTTTTCGGGAATGAATAGTCTTGACTACATCCTTATTTAACTTAAGTTTTAACTGGTATATACACTTTTCAAACCATACAGTTGTAACCAAATGTGTAAAGATCAAAGACTTTGTATAATAAAGTGTAAAGTCATAAAGACCTTATATGAATACCGAATAGTAGTTAAAGTTGTATTTGACATCTGTAAAAGAGGAATTTTGTGGTAAATTAACTAGTACTAAAAATGTTGACCACGAAAATCTTCCAATTCCTTATATAATATCAAAAACGTAAACATTCTTAAGTGTAACTATTCAAATGTATAAATACCATACTGTAGTTTTTAATTCTTTATTCACCCTTTCTTATTTTATTATTGGAACGTTTAATTGTCCTTCTTAGTGTAATTTAATATCTATAAACATATATTTTAAAATACGGTTATTTGGTACTAGTGAACTAGATATAATAAAACGTTCAAGGGGTTTGTATCTTGTTATACAATTATTAAAAGTCATATATTTTTGAGAACTTATTTTTATGTAACTAATCTTTTATACTACACACGTCCCATAATCTACATAAACAGTGGATGTTTCGTTAAGTTTTAAATAAAGACATAAATAAGAAAAAGTTTTACTAAAGAATTTAGAGTAACCTGTCCTTGATTTCTTATCGAAGAACTGTGTAACATGAAATAAGACCCCTTCGGACAGTAAAATATTTAGAAAGAACTTACTGTACTGTTACAACTCTCTATACTTCTTGATATGAAATTTGAACTGTTGATGATAATTAAACCCTTTCACTTACAAACTATACGAAAATAACCTAGTGGTTTCTTCTGACTATTACTCCTTTAATAAACGAAAAAGAAAAGTAGTTAAAGAATGTAGTTAAAATTAAGTCCTTAATATCTATTCCGTTGAAAATAACATTCCAATCTTCTATGTTTAATTCATTTTCGAACTTAATTTATAAGTCTCGAACTTTTGATGTAATAATTATAAACAATCATCTGATTTACAAAAAATTGAAACTTTGAATCGTCATCGTATTTGTCATAAGATGTTTCATCTTTGGTGTCTTTCGTCTCCTTTTAGGTAGAACCTACGATCATATTTGATACACTTCTTTATACATGGTTTATATATTCTAAATCTCTTTTAAGTCACCCATCGAGGACAGATTTCGAAAATTTTCTTTTAATCTTTATATACGTCTAAGACCTTATGAATATCTAAGTCTTTAGTTAGTAATGTAATGTATGGTCTACTTCGAACCATCAGACACCCCTTTCGGGAAAATCTTTAGTAACATTTGAAGGTTTGACCTATTGAGAATGTTCGACGTAAACTCAGTTTCTTAACCTTTGAGATACGTTAAATGTCACCCTTATTTGTGGAAGAAAGGACATGAAAACTCTTCTATTTTTTGTGAGAACTCAAACTCCTAGAAGTTACACTTTTTAGAATGACTTTCGTTTGTTAGTGTATTCACGGTTGCCGTCTTTCTCAAGAGTCTAAAGTGAATGAGTACACGTTACAGTAGTTGTGGAGGTTCTCAGGACCTTGGATTGAAGGAATCAATAGAAATGGTGTCTTAGAACTGTTTACGGTGAAATTAGGAATTTTTAGGTGGCCGGGTAAGACACTAAAACTGAAAAGGGACAGGGTTGTCGTAAAAAATATACTCTTCGTTTTCATATAGGATCCCGTATCAATTCAGACTTACAACTTTATAAGTAAACAAACAAATCTTTTGAGAATACTACTCCCTTGATTGTCTTCTTTTCCAATATTTATCCCTATTTATAGAACGAAGGATACGGGTAGACAGAATAAAAGATAACCTTCAGAAAGGGTTCGAATTTTTATTTTTTTCTTGTAGATAAAACCTCTACCCGTTGTGTAAAAAAAGGATCGTCGTTGAGTTTTGTACTACTCATTAAACCTTTTCTTGACAGTTTAGATGGTCGACGGAACGCACACTACCACTCCGGACGAAGCAAAACACAGAATACATGGTAGACGATGTATGACTAACGGAGGTCATACCTTTGATTTTCGACTCATATAGTCCACTTTGAGTAAATTGTAGTTTTTGTTTAACTGTTATTTGTTGTAATATCTTTAAAGGTTAATAAAGGATTAAAGCATTCAGTTTTCATACAAAGAAAGATATCTTATATTAACCGGTGTGTCCTCAAACATTCATATCTCCGTACATTTGCAAAGACCGTTTTAAAGGTAGAAAATAATAATAAAACTTCTACGTCGGTGACATATCCCTGTATAAAAAGTTAGAAACAAATTTGTGTTTTTAATTGTATTGGAGTAAAATCTTTCAAGACAAAGTTCAACTTCACCTCAAAAAAGAAAGGATATTGTACGAGACTTCGTAAAATAACTCCGGTGATTTTCCAGGTATTTTTCACTCACGGAACTTTTTAAGTAAGTATTTTATAATATGATATTTCGTCTATGATGAAATTTTTATTACGTTGACCAAAAAGTTGTGGAGATGGGAGGTGGGGTGGAACTTTAAACCTTTTGTTACACGACCTATATTAAATTGAATTATTACCTTTATAATGTCCATAAAAAAAAAATTAGTCATCGATCTCTCTATACTTAGGAAAGTACAGTTCCAGTTGAAAAGACGTTTTCTGGAGGATTCGTAGAGAATCCTCCTTCGGATATGAACATAAGAGACGTCGGAAAGAAGAAACCTGTTCGACAATGGGGTTCTGGACTTCACTAGTAGAGAGAGGATCCTCGGGAATACAAAGTACGTGGACCGTGATTAATCGATGAAATACGTCTAAGGGTAAATTAAAAATAATTCATAGTGTAAAAAGTACCGAGGTATTCAAAACTAATTTATCATCCAATTTTTAAGTAAGTTAACACAAATAAGATTGTCACAAGGGTACTACACTTTGTAAATTTTATAGAAAGTCAAGTCAAGTCAGGGAGTCAGTACAGGCTGAGACGCTGGGGTACTTAGCGTTGTGCGGTCCGGAGGGACAGGTAGTGCTTGAGGGTCTCAAGTGAGTTTGAGTGTAGGTAGCTCAGTCACTACGTTAAGTTGGTAGAGTAGGAGACAGCAGGGGAAGAGGAGGACGGGGGTTAGGGAGGGTCGTAGTCAGAAAAGGTTACTCAGTTGAGAAACGTACTCCACCGGTTTCATCCTCAAAGTCGAAATCGTAGTCAGGAAGGTTTCTTGTGGGTCCCGACTAGAGGAAATCTTACCTGACCAACCTAAAGGAACGTTAGGTTCCCTGAGAGTTCGCAGAAGCGGTTGTGGTGTCAAGTTTTCGTAGTCAAGAAGCCGCGAGTCGAAAGAAATGTCAGGTTGAGAGTGTAGGTATGTACTGGTAACCTTTTTGGTATCGGAACTGATCTACCTGGAAACAACCGTTTCATTACAGAGACGAAAAGTTATACGATAGATCCAACCAGTATTGAAAAGAAGATTCCTCATTCGCAGAAAATTAAAGTACCGACGTCAGTGGTAGACGTCACTAAAACCTCGGGGGGTTTTATTTCAGACTGTGACAAAGGGGACAAAGGGGTAGATAAACTGCACTTCACTACCCTGGTCTACGGTGCTAGAATCAAAAGACTTACAACTCGAAATTCAGTTGAAAAAGTGAGAGGAGAAAGTGAAAGTAGTTCTCCGAAAAATTCAAGGAGAAGTGAAAGACGGTATTCCCACCACAGTAGACGTATAGACTCCACTAATTATAAAGAGGACCGTTAGAACTAAGGTCGAACACGAAGAAGGTCAGCTCGTAAAGAGTACTACATGAGACGTATATTCAATTTATTCGTCCTACTGTTATATGTCGGAACTGCATGAGGAATAGGATAAACCTTGATCAGACAACAAGGTACAGGTCAAGATTAACAACGAAGGACTGGCCGTATATCCCATTACGATTATAAATTTCACTTTTTAGTTCAGGACCAATGAAAAGTACGAACCGACCACAATCAGTGACTGATCTAAGAAAACCTTCGTAGAAAATACAAACTGTCACAGACAAGTTACGGAGATTAAACTTTCCGCCCATATTTAAATAACTCAGTATAAAAAAGAGTCTGAAACTTAACAGAAGTATAACTTTTTAAGACATCACTTTGAGTTCCAAGTGTTTTATAAAAATAGGATTCACCCTATGGGAAAATACTTATGATTATACTTATAGTTATATGAGGGAAGAAGGTTATTGAAACGACCCAATATGGAACTCGGACTAGTGGACACAGATTACAAGGATCTTGTCGTGTTGGGGAATTTAGATGTCTAAGTACAAGAAGACAAAATAGAGACCCATAAAAAGGAAAGAGTCAAGAAAAGGAGTTTATGTAGTCAATATAACCGAAAGGAAACAGAGTTAAGGTATAAACAATTGAAGAGATATTATTAAAACTGTAGTAGTAAAAAGTATAACAAACTAAAGAATTACGGACAAATAGTGGAAGGAGAAAGTCAAATCAATAGTAAAAGGATAAAGAGTTAATATACAGAAATTAAAACAATTAAAGGAACGGTTCGAACTTGTTTCGTAAGAAGAGGTGAACAGAAAATCCGGGAATTGGAGAAAAAAACTCTAAAAACAAACACAGAAAAAAAAAGAAAAATACTCACTGGGACAACATACATATATTAAGATAAACCTGATATTTGTCGATAGGATTTAATAAAGAGACAAGGGAATACAATATAAACCTTCTATATCTACAAAATAGAGGGAACTGACTACTAATACAATAAAAGACAGTAAGTAATTTATTCATTAATCAATTATATTCAAAATAACATAATAAATCAAAACGTATCTAGGACAAAATCAGGGATAAACTAATTGGTAGACGACGACGATCAATTACCGATTTTTGATCTCAAACGTACAAACCTCTTCTCTTTCACTTTTCATATTCCCAGTAAGTCATTGGAGATGAATCTGAGAATAGAACTTATAAAAGAGTTTTTTGTACAATGAAAAGGAGAACCATACGATCACTAAAATCATCATGTCTTGACTGGTGAAATCCAATGGTCGAGGGATATAAGATATATTTTGGGAGAAGTAGAAGGAAGTATGAAGGACGAAACATTACTTCTACGAAAAATCCATATCATCAAAAAGGTGTCGACACATTGTTCACGGGTGTTTAACTCCCTGAATTTGTCGTGGGAAATTTTTTTAAATAACTTTAATTAAACTCCGATCAATGGAATGTTATAACACCGCCAAAAACGGTATGTAATTGTACTTGGTCGGTACCCACATGTACACAGGGGAGTAGGACTTGGGGGAAGGTGAAGGGAGGAGTAGGGTAGGGAGATCCAACGGGGTCTCGTGGTCGGGACTCCCGGGACGAAGTACGTAGTTTAAACCTAACCAGTAGATAAAGTGTATACGACTATATGTACAAAGTTACGACAAGATAGTTTAGTAGGGTGGGAACGGAAGAGGGTGTCTCAGGTTTTCAGACAAGAAATGTAGACAGAGAAAACGACAGAACGTAAATCCCATCAACAATGGTAGAAAGAGTTAAGGTATATATACGTAACCATATGACATAACCACCAAAAGAAAGACTGAGTGAAGTGAGGTATATTATCCGAGGTCAAAGTAGGTGGAGTAAATCTTGACTGAGTTTACATAAGAAAAATTACCGACTCATTATCAGGTAACACATATACATGGTGTCGAAAGAATAGGTAAGTAGACGACTACCTGTAGATCCAACGAAGGTGCAGGACCGATAACATTTGTCACAACGTTACTTGTAACCCCATGTGTACAGAGAAAGTTAAGACCAAAGGAGTCACACATACGGGTCGTCACCCTAACGACCCAGTATTCCGTCAAGACAAAGGTCAAAAAATTCCTTAGAGGTGTGACAAGAGGTATCACCGACATGATCAAACGCAAGGGTGGTTGTCACATTCTCCCAAAGGAAAAAAGGTGTGGGAGAGGTCGTAACAAACATTTGAAAAACTACCGTCGGTAAGACTGGTCACACTCTACCACCATGGAGTGACACCAAAACTAAACGTAAAGAGACTTTACTCACTACAACTCGTAGAAAAGTACACAAACAATCCGTAGACATACAGACGAAACCTCTTTACAGACAATTCAAGAAACCGGGTAAAAAACTAACCCGGTAAATAAAAAGACCATAACTCGACGTACTCGACGACAATATAAAACCTCTAATTAAGTAACAGTCAACAAAGAAAACGATAATAAAAAAGGGTAAGACTTCCGACAGAAAAGTGGAACGAATATGAAAGGAAATAACACGTTTTCGAAAATTCAAATTAATCCAGGGTAAACAAATAAAAATGAAAATAAAGGTAATGAGACCCTCCACCCAGTATCTCCGTGAACGGCACTAAATACAGTCTCTCACAAAACGGATACAAAAGGAGATCCTCAAAACGTCAAAGACCAGAATGTAAATCTAGAAATTAGGTAAAACTCAAATAAAAACACATACCACAATATTTCACAAGATCAAAGTAAGAAAATGTTCACCAACTGGTCAAAAGGGTCGTGTTGAACAATTTCTCTAACAGAAAAGAGGTAACATATAAGAGCGGAGGAAACAGTTTCTCTTTCACAGACATCCACGTATCTAAATAGAGACCCGAAAGATAAAACAGGGCAACTAGACATAAAGACAGAAATTTGTCATGGGTAAAAAATCCGGTGTCAAAACATCTAGTTTTCAGGTTAGTCCGAGTTGAGTCAGGAGGAGAATCGTGTAGTATCCGGTCCAGTTCTACAACTAGTCGGACTCGTGAAGAGACCTCTGAGAGGTCTTCTTAGGTGAAGTCTTAAGTACCTCCAACAACCGTCATAATTCAAGAAACATCGATATCGTAGCTGTAGTGGTAAAAGAACAAACGACGGTCGGTCTTCGAAAGTTTCAGTCGTCACTATGGAACTTAGGAAGTTCCCGAGACGAATGGAGAGTGAAGAACCAGACGATAGTCGACCTCTTTTAGGGGACTAACTTTCCAGAAAAAACTGTCCTAATGTGTGGATTTAATTGGAATTCAAGGGATTCTGGATAGAATTCCAGCTGACTAATCACTGGAATTAATATCGATGTCTTAGAGAAAACAGTGTATTGTTAGTACCCTCATTGAATTCCTTCACGTGTAGTACCCCCAGTGGAATTTGAAAAAGATAAGTATTAACTGACCCGGAAAATAAAGGACGTCATGGAAGAGAGGACTGAACACTTAAAATCAACCAATTGAAACTTCAGTAGAGAGTATAAAGGGTTCAGAGGAAGAATTGAGGATTAGAGGAAAAGGGATAGTTCCCTACTACCTTACCCGAGAACGTCACAACTGTTTATGAAAAACACTTTAACCATAATTATTTCCTAACACCTAACTCAGATCAATAACAAGTAAAGGACAGGAGTAAAAGGAGGTCTAAGTTGGTACTAACCGTTCTCCTGAAGTATTAAACGTCAAACCACAATACCATCAAAAAGGTATAATAAGTAAAGAAAACAACGTAAATTATCTTCTTCCACCTCGTTTTTCGGAAACAAAGTAAGTCAAGTCAAGTCAGCGAGTCAGCACAGGCTGAGAAACGCCGGGGTACTTAACGTCGTGTGGTCTGGAGGCACAGGTAGTGGTCAAGGACCTCAAGTGAGTCTGAGTGCAGGTAGCACAGCCAATACGGTAGGTCGGTAGAGTAGAAGACAGTAGGGGAAGAGGAGGACGGGGGTTAGGGAGGGTCGTAGTCTCAGAAAAGGATACTCAGTTGAGAAGCGTACTCCACCGGTTTCATGACCTCAAAGTCGAAATCGTAGTAAGGAAGGTTTCTTATGGGTCCCGACTAGAGGAAATCTTACCTGACCAACCTAGAGGAACATCGGGTTCCCTGAGAGTTCTCAGAAGAGGTTGTGACGTTAAGTTTTCGTAGTCAAGAAGTCGAGAGTCGGAAGAAGTGTCAGGTTGAGAGTGTAGGTATGTACTGATGACCTTTTTGGTATCGGAACTGATCTACCTGGAAACGACCGTTGCATTACAGAGACGAAAACTTATACGACAGATCCAACCAGTCTTGAAAGGAAGGTTCCTCATTCACAGAAAATTAAAGTACCGACGTCAGTGGTAGACGTCACTAAAACCTCGGGTTTTTTTATTTCAGACTCTGATAGTGGTGACAAAGGGGTAGATAAAGGGTACTTCACTATCCTGGTCTACGGTACTAGAATCAAAAGACTTACTATAATTGGATTTATAATTTTTGAATATTAAAATTGGATTTATTATTTTTTGAGTAATTAAAACCTCAGAAAAGTTTATTTTTATTTTATTTGTCGTACAAATGAATCATCAAATTTCATCATATTTATAGTTTATAGTGTCATTACATTTTCAGTACAAACTGAGAAACACTGGGGTACCTGACATCGGGCGGTCCGAGGAGACAAATACTTTAAGAGGTCCATTCTGAGGACCTCACCCAACGGTAAGGAAAGTTCCCTAGAAGGGTTGGGTCCCTAGTTTGGGTCCAGAGGACGCAACGTCCGTCTGAGATGGTAGACTTGGTGGTCCCTCCTCATCTTTGTCATATACTCTAATCATAATCTTCTGAAGTGACCGATAACAGTCTTTCTTTATCGTAATTAACAATTAGTGTGGAAGATTCTTTTTAAAAGTGGAAATATTTAATATTATAAAGTAACCGTCTTTCTATGGTGGAATATATATAAATATATATATAACATTTTATATATAGTACTACATGTAATGAGGATTTATAATATACGTACGGTACTTTACAATGAGTTCCCTTATGATGTATTAATCCAAGTAATTTTTATATATTTGATGGTTTAATTTAATTTAATTTAAAACTTAACTTTATACACACTTACGGAAAAATTTATAGAGAATATCGTTTGTAATCAAGGATCTAAATAATTCCTATAATAAAAGTAGAGGGGATGTTTTGCTAATCGAGAAACAGTCATTTATGTAGCAACACAAATAGAAAGACGACGGAGATCCAGATCGTATTGTAAATGTGTACCATCCCCATGTGGTTCACAACCACGTCAATTAACTATGTGTGTATACGTGTGTATCCATTATGAACGGATCTTTTACAAATACGTTCGTCGAAATTTATCACGATATTTTTCTAATTCGTTGTAATTACCATTGTCCGGTTAGCATATCAGGGGTAAGACGATCATCCTCTATTTTATGTTGTTTTTTCTTCCGTGATTACTCAATCCTGCCACGGAATGATTCGCACATTAATTACAATAATTCTTTGTAACGTCAACGTATAATTTTAAGGCAATTGATTCGTCGTGAAGTCGTAGTCATGTAAACAAGGAATGAACGTTCAGGGAGGGGGGCGGGGGGAAAAAAAAAAAGACTAACCGTAGAAGTACGTTAGAAAAGGATTTTTTACTCTATTACCCTACACTAGTCGGGAGTACCAAATCGACCTCACGACTGTACTGTCAAGACCGTTCAACTGTCCAATTCACTCACTTTTACCTACAGAACAGAGTGGTAAATGTCCTTCTCGGAAAAAATTCGATATCAAAAGGGAGGAGTGGAGGTGTGAATATTGGAGGAGATGAACGTTATGACTCCTGAGATCAAAAGGATCAATCATAGATCTCTCCTAAAAAAAAAAAAAATTTGGTGAGGAAACTGAGAAAAAGAAGGGGACCACTTTTACTCTAGAAAAATTTCTTATTACATTTATAACAACGTAAATTATTAAGTAATCAAAATGATAATTACCATAAAAGGATCCTTTAATTGTCAGAGAATTTCTTTTGTTTTAAAATGACAACATAACATAAGAATCATAAAATCAGTCCTTTCGTGTCATGTCTTCGTTTCGATGATAACGACTTCCTGTCTTATTATACCCTTTTACAGTAAAAGTTTTTAGTCTTAAACAAATTTAAAAAGAGGTAAATATTGAATCTCTTAAGTTCTCAAGTAATTTTAGTGTACGATCTAAAATCCTACTAAAGGATATTCATTACTAAAGGACATGAACGGATATTAACTTCACGTTTAGATAAAATCATTAAAGTGTATGTGACTTCACATTTTACTAGACATTTGTACAGGTTGTTTTGTGAAATACAATTGATAATTTACATAACGTTATATCTTTATAAATTATGGTAATCTCCTAATTTAGTCTGAACGATTTCAGTCATTTCGGGTAAATGTATCTTTTTATGTACCAAGGTGGTCGTATTTAGGAAGTCAAATTGTTTGTAAATGGACTAAAAGATTTCCCCAGTCACTTCGGTCCGCTACCATTATCATGTAACCACGTTAGGTCTTTTGAAGACAGAGATTGTATTCCGTACACAAAAATGGAGACACTCCTTGTTGAAGTGGGAGAAGGAAAGAATGGACGAAATAGAGTTTTCTTCTTTGATAGAGAATGACAAAGAAAAAGACAAAGTTACGAAAGGGGTTGACAGTCTCTGTTCAGTCCAATGAAAACATTACCACCCTGTAGGATATAATGTTGTGAATAGCACAAGAATTACAACAGTACGAACTAATAAAAGTACATTCCAAGGAGACTATCCGTCATTCAAGGTCTCTGGTCTCTAGAATCATGGGAGTCTGGGACTGTGGTCATTTACGAATTTTATTAATTTACGATAATATACTCAATTTCACGGTTGTTTGTAGACTCAAATAAAGATCATGTTTAAATAATGAAACCCCGAAGGTCATTTTTTTTTTTAATTCATGTTTTATAGACACTCCAACAACGAGTCAGTGAGTCAGGACAGACTGAGAAACGTTGGGGTACCCGACGTGGTACGGTCTGTCCGAAGGGACAGGAAGTGGCAGAAGGTCTCGAACGAGTTTGAGCATAGGTAACTCACCCACTACGGCAGGTTGGTAGAACAGGAGACAGTAGGGGAAGATGAGGACGGACGATCGAAAGGGTCGTAGTCCCAGGTCACTTCGACACACCACCTCGACAAATAAAATTGAGACAAAAATGTACGAACGACTACTCTAAATTTACACGTTCCATAAAACTTTGTTTGCTTGAATAGAAAACGTTCCCGTAAGATAAAAAAGATCTATCAACATCTTAATAAAGTAACAGATATAAATGTAACAAGTAAAAGTTCTTCTTCGTATAATAGACACTGACATTTCTCGTACCAAAATTAGTGTTAGTGTTTTGTATGTGTACGAAAAGTAAACGTACAGGGCGAATGGTGGTTTTGAGTCATGGAAACTACGAGAAACCTGAACGAAAGGGTCAATGATTTTGTCAGCTAAATCTTCCGGTGAATGTAATAAAACATCCATGTAATATCTTGCACAAACTGATCGAAGTGTCGGACGAAATCAGTTGTCTAAAACTTACTGGTACTCAATGAAAAAAAAGTTATAATATACTTGGATGTTTTTAATCAGAAGGGTATTAGTTATTTAAGATGTTGTCACCAATTTTTTATATTTCTCATATCGACGTATAAACCGTGTCCAAAAATGAATGTATGTTCCTGACTTAGGTCAAACATGGACACTCTGGGGAGTATCTACCTCTCGTCGTATACTTTAGGTTTATCTGTTACATAGATTTCTAACACTAAACACAGTAAGTTAAAAAACTGGGAAAATGAAAGGTATAAATACCTTTGTCATTTGGTAAATCATCAAAACAAAAGTCAAACTGTAATTTTTTCGTATATATATTACATGTAGTGTATATCTCTCCATCGAATAATTTAATAACAACTTCTTCATATCTATAACCAAAAATAATACCTTGTTCTTAAAAATTATAATCAATCTTCCTTCCGTGACCACTCTTTTTTTGGTGTAGTGAGTAGATCTCCCCAATAACGGCACCTGAGTCATTCTTTTACTAATTAACCTTTCCATACATTAAATCGTGAAATTATCAAATACAAAGAATTTTTGTCTCTGTTTACTTATTTTACACTAATTTAAACCAAATATTTTTACTAGTAAAATTTAGAATATAGGGATTTAATATAAAAAGTAATATTTACGTAACGAAGGGGACTTTACCTAATACACAATTATTCAAAGTTTAATTTATAAAAGTACTGTAATACGTAAAGGTTATAATAATTGTCTTCAAGAAACCTTTAGTTCACTTCACAATTTATCATTTTTAATTTATCTTAATTTATTCAACTTCCTTGTCAGTAAATAGTTAATCTTCGGCTGGATAAGACTAATGACTCATTTATAAGTTGAGGACAAGATGTAAAGTACAATCACTTCACTTAAGAACGATAAAGAACAACCACTCCGATTCGGATAATTGATTAAAAAAAACTACTCTTGAAATATTAACCAACAATGTATCATGGACACAAAAACATACAACGAAAACAGTGAGGTCCCACCACCGATGAGTAAAATGTCATTCAAAAACCACGTTACCCTTACTACATGTCTTCCCGTATAATTTTAGTTGATCCTTTATCAAAGTTTGTATAAAAGAAGCTACAGAGGGGTGGGTCTAATTATATTATTATTTCATTGAAAAGGGGAATTAAAAGATAAGGTTTAATAAGTAAATCTCAAGTGATAAACCTCTAAAAGGACCGGTTTATCTCTATGATATAGTAACGTTTTATCATCTGTCGTGTGGAATGGTCATTCTCGAATGTTACCTTGTCTTGTCACTTCCGTGAGTCCGGGAGCCGTACCCCTCCCCCCTATCTCTTTATTCTGTTATGTTCGTTCCCTTTCGTGGAATTTCACCCTTCTTGTCTTCTTTTCATGTTCTAATCTCACACAAGTCCAATTAGCAACAACTGTTCTACCTAGTTTCCGATTATCTATAGTTCTGCCTAATTAGTGATTTTGTTCGTTTATGAATACGTTCACTAACTTTCATCTAAGTAGACGACTTTACAACCTCGACCAAACTCGTGTCCACTCGTACGTCTACTATTTTGGGACCTTGTCGACTACCTTCTGTCTTACTATGTGTCTCCTCTCACTAAATGTTCGTTACCGTTCGTTATCTTTTCCGTGACATCCAAGACTTACTTCTTACTGAACTTTATTCACATGAAGTCTTTCCAACATGAATGTCCATCATGTCTTTCTCGGTCTAATATCTAAAAGACAGGAAATTGTTATTGTCGTTAATAAATCCTTTTTGTACAATACTAAAATCGTTATAATAACCTTTGGTATCGTATATTAAAAATGGGAACACAAATCATTATCTATATTTAACAGTCAGTATACTAAACTTCACTTGGTGTACAAATTCTCCAGGTTGATAGTTTACCTAGTCTTTAGTAGACAGAAGGATAACCAAATTTGAAATTTTCGGAAATTATTCCAAGTCAAATGACCAGAAGTGTAGTATTACCATCTTCAATTCCGTATCTCGAGACACTTATAATTTATTCTATTATGGATACCTACCAAACTGTGTGGAAGACCGGGAATTATTCGTGAGTCAAATAAAATTAATAACAATGACATAATTTGTCAAAAGTTGAGTCGTTCAGCAATTTTATTCGTTTACTACTTTCTTACATGTAAAGTTTATACGAAATCTTTTATGACCTTAAATTGGTCATTTTTATAATTTATTGTTTTTTTTTAATGTGGGCTCACATTCTATGTTTCCAGTATTAGATATAACAATACTTTATTCTTCGAATAAGTGAGTCCGAATTTTAATATGGATTTCTCTCTCGACCTCACACGGACATTGACGGAACAGTGTATAATTACGTACGTTGACGTAGTACTGACAGAGGTACAAGTACAGACGGTATCTTTCAGTATAAAAGGACATTTTTGTCGAAACTTGTACTATACTAATTGGAAATCCCAGGGGGTAGGGCGTAGAGGTTCGGGTGGCGTACGAGTCGCATCCGAAGGACGAGTGCAAACGGTAGACTAAAGGTATAGTGGGTGAGTGAGTGTCGTCGTCCGTAATCGTATTGTCTTGACATCGCACTGAAACTAACTTCGGTCGAACCCGACTTACATCATAGTTTCGTATTAAATCGTCTTTAGTTTAGATTAAATGACGCATAACATAAATTTAAGAGATTTTGTGTCAAAACCCACTTGTCATGGTCTGGGGAGTAGAATTAACTGGAAAAATATAAACCCAGATGAGAAGACCTTTAGGGGGTTACGTGAAAAACGTACCTCTATAAGGAAATTTGGACACGTACACATGAACTCGTAACTTAACAGGGTGAGACGAAGTAAGGGAAAGAACAACGACGATTTCGTCATTCCATATTAGCGAATATTGTCTAATTCGTCCATCCAACAATGTAGTATCAATGTCCTCTAAACAGATTACGAAACCCAATATCTCCCCGAAGGGACCACCGAGTCTGTCATTTCGCAGACAGACGTTACGTTCTCTGGGTCCAAGCTAGGGACCCAGCCCTCCTAGGGGACCTCTCCCGTCACCGTTAGGTGAGGTCGTGAGAACGGACCTTTTAGGGTACCTGTCTCCACGGACTATCCGATGTCAGGTACCCCAGTGTTTCTCAGCCTGTGCTGACTCGTTCAAATAAAACCCAACATCTTTTCTGTGTTTATACATAAAATATCAGAAGACAGAATCTTTATATATTTTCTTAACGGTAAAAATATTGGTCGTATAAGAAGACCTTAAATATTGAGATTGAGAAATTAAGTATAAACCCAAATTTACACACAAAACTTAACAGTCGAACTCCTGGATTAAAAAAAAAAAATTATAGATTACTCTCGGTAGTATCTTTTAGGTAAGACACCTCTCGCGTATAACACGATAACACGAACTATTTTACGGTGGAGAGACGGAGAAGGGAGGGTCACCACGGTAGTCGGTTCATAACAGAAAAGTTTAGTAAAAGTCACGGTGGACCGTCTTTATGACTTTACCACTACACAATAGTCATCTTAATAACTACGTCAAAAAGTAAAAATTTTGAAGTTTTTCCCTGAAAGGACCGTCAGGTCACCTATTCCTGAGTGGAAGATTACATCACCCATGCCCAAGCTAAAAACCAACTTCTCGACTCTAGGGTGGACCGAACATCGGTTTTTTTGGTTCGTATTTTTTTTTCTTTTGTTATTGTTATAACTTTGTCTAAGTTATTTCTAAAAAATTTACCAGGTGTAATTTTTTTTTAGATTTTTTTTTGGGGAGTTTTTATTTAAGGAAGTAGACTATAGGGAAGAACCCGTCTCCTTTTCAGATGTCTTCATTTTCACTAACCACATTAAACGAGGTCACCGAGTTGAAGACTACTGTCATTCTTTCCTACATGTAAAAGTTTCCGAACTTATGAAAATTTTAGAAAACGAAACAATTTACGAAAATATAGAAGTCAAAATAAAAAATTAAAATATGTACTTTTCCACTTAGATCATAGTTTCTCTAATCACACCAAAATCAAACTCACTGTTGTTAAACTAAGTAATCTTTATGTCACATAAATATTAAACCTTATTTTCCTGTTTTATTTGTTAATAGTGTACTTTCCTATAAAGTATCGCACTTATTGTGTTTACGACTATGGTTAAAAGTAATCATCAGAAATTTTTCGTCGTGACCCATTTTTGAGCTCTTTGAAACTAAAAGACCGGAAAATCTAATACAGTTGTCACCATTTATAACGTCTTAAAGGAATAGGAAATTCTCAAGAATGTTTTATAATATAAATTCACGACGATATTTATATCGTTAATAGTTCACCTAAAAGACAAGGTTGACGGACTCTAAAAAGTCAAAGTACAGAGGGAAAAGAGAAAATCTTTCTTGTAAGAAAGATTATGACAACGATTTAGAAAGAATGTATTTGTAGAAACTTGTCTAGAGGTATGAAGGATCCAGTTTTAAATTCGAGGAAATCATATTTAATAGTGTGTGATGGAAATAGTGAAGACGGAGGGAAACAGGGTTCACTGGGTTGAGGAGAGGTAAAGGACTTGAGAATGAACACGAAGTTTTGTGTTAAGTCTACATCGGTAGAGGGTTGTAGAAAAGAAAGGAATCCTAATGAAATAGATGACACAAGAGAAGGTTAGAAAAGAGGGGTCACAGGAGACGTAAAAATACAATAAGTTTAGTACGAGACACCATAAACGAAAATAAACAAATAAATTAACCTCAGAGACGGTATCCGATACTTGTCAAAAAATAAAACAAAGATACAGGATATAGTTCGTCTGATAGAGTATCAAACATCTATTATGTAAAACTTCCTCATTTATCTACTTAGTATATAAAAGGTTTTGCACCTATCTATCTACACCATTAAACGGTTAGGAATAAAATACCCATTATAAAATCGTCGACACAATTTTAACATCCTAGATCTAAGGTTTTCATAAAACTTTTTAGTAAGTAGGTGGGTTTCCAAAAACTTTCGAACTTTTTTAGTTTACATTCTTCAGACATCAATTTATTAATTTCATATCTATCATTAAAATGACTCTATCTACCTCCTATCTATTTGTCTCATACATATTATACGAAATTTAATATTTTATATAAAAGTGACGAAAGTAAATTATAAAGTAGACTACTAAAATTAGTACACATGAGAGTCCATAATATAAAATTTTTAATATATTTCTTCCTGAAATATCTCGTATACCCCGAGAGTCAAATCAAATCGACGAGTCAAAATAGGTAAAGAAACACTGGGGTTCCTAATGTCGTACGATCCAAAGGGACAGGTAGTGGTTGAGGGTCTCGAACGACTTTGAGTACAGGTAGCTCAGCCACTACGGTAGGTTGGTAGAATAGTAGACAGTAAGTGAAGGGGAGGACGGAAGTTAACAGGGGTCGAGTCTCAGAAAAGATTACTCAGTCAAGAAGTGTAGTCCACTGGTTTCATAACCTCAAAGTCGAAGACGTAGTCAGGAAGGTTACTTAGGAAGGTTACTTGTGAGTCCTGTCTAGAGGAACTCCTACCTGACCAACCTAGAGAAACGTCAGGTTCCCTGAGAGTTCTCAGAAGAGGTTGTGGTGTCAAGTTTTCGTAGTCAAGAAATCGTGAGTCGAAAGAATTAGGTTGAGAGTGTAGGTATGTACTGGTGACCTTTTTTGTATCGAAATTGATCTGTCTGGAAACAACCGTTTGATTACAGAGACGAAAAATTAGACGACAAATCCAACCAGCATCGAACAGAAGGTTCCTCGTTCGTAGAAAATTAAAGTACCGACGTCAGTGGTATACGTCACTAAAACCTCGGGTTTTTTATTTCAGACAGGGACAAAGGTAACAAAGGGGTAGATAAATGGTACTTCACTACCCTGAGCTACGGTACTAGAATCAAAAAACTTACAACTCAAATTCGGTTGAAAAAGTTAAAGGAGAAAGTGAAACTAGTTCTCTGAGAAATCAAGAAGAAACGAAAGACGGTATTCCTACCATAGTAGACGTATAGACTCCAATAACTATAAAGAGGGTCGTCAGAACTAAGGTCGAAGACGAAGTAGGTCGGGCCGTAAAACGTACTACATGAGACGTATATTCAATTTATTCGTCCCACTGTTATATGTCGGAACTGCATGAGGAAAAGGATAAAACTTAGTCAGACAAGGTACAGGTCAAGACCGACAAAGAAGGAATGGACGTATGTCTAAAGAGTCCTCCGTTCAGTCCACCAGACCATAAGGGTAAAGAACAAGGTATCAGACAACACTAGGTGTGTCAGTTTCCGAAACCGTATCAGTTACTTCGTCTTCGTTTACTAAAAGACCTTGAGAGAACGAAAAAGCTAATAGGTTGTCTACAGCCGTTAAACTAGAGACCAAGGAGACGGAAAGATTTAGGTCGAACTTGTAGACCTTCAAGAATTAAGAATGACAATAAAATGATCGATTAATACTCTCAGTTAAATCTAATGAAGAAAAGGTTTCGTTACGTTTACTTGATTATTAGATATATACACTAAAAATAGTTTCTGATTAACAATGATATGAGTGAAAAAAAAGAAAATACTACTCTATGTTCGATTCAATGAGTCATGAAGAATGAATTACAGGTGAAACCTTCATTTGAAAAAAGTACTTAATGATTTTCTTCGTTTCTTTATATATAACTAGAAAATTAAAAAGAATTACATATATTAAAAAAAGAAATCTATAATGTCTAATATCTCTGGTTAGAATTATAAAAACCACATTCATAGACCACCAAAGTGTAGAAATAACTCTGTACCTGTGACGTCACAAAATTCTCAGTAAGGTTTTCATTAAAATGTTGTAACTAAATTTGATAGTGAGAATAATCTTTTGCATCTCTTGTTTTTAGTTACTATGACGACTAAGTCACCTTAACACATCTTTATTGTTCTAACATTTTTCGTTCATTAGAGGACTTGTATGTCCCGTTGTATTTGGTGCAAGACAAGTTTATCTAGATATTTAGACCCAAGAGGTAGGACAATTTGACTCGGAAGACAATAGATATAAACATCTTCTTTTAAAGGGAATCATCTAAGTAAGGAAGTCAGGGATTACAAACACAACTCTCACAACTTAATCCTCCGCCACATTATCTTGTGGCTTTTTATTCGGTGATGTTCAGAGCCATTTAAAAAAACCCCTTTTTTTGTAACGACGACGACAACGATACGATCATCAGAAGAGCATTCCTACTCATTGACCCACCTACAAACTCCGATGGGATGTGACTGAGGTGAGAACCTGGAAGTCAATATATTAGAATTTCTTGACCTCCTTAAGACCCATTTCCTGAAATGACTTACCACGATAACAATTTTAAGAAGTCTCAAGTTTATAATCCCAATATCGGTACATGTGGCCCAAGATTTTTAATCTCAAGTAACATTAAAAAGAGAACCAGAATTCAAAAGATCATAATTCCTTCAGCAATGTGACCTTTGTTTCCTAATCTTTTCAGTACCTTATTTGGACGACAAAAGAGAAGTAGTCCTCGCTAAAAACGACACTTCTACTACAGGAACACTTTTGAAACAATGTATGACAGGACAAAAAGTGAAAGAAGAAAGAGAAATGTTAAGTGGGGTTTAAATTTGGACTTGAAAGAATCGAAAAAATGGGGTAGGGATATAAAAGATTACCTCAATGACCAGAGTCACCAAAACGAACGTGGTAAAATGACCAGAAGGTCAATTTGTTGGATGAAATAACTGATTAGACAGAGGGAGTGTTTGATATCTGATGTAAGTAATTTCCCCATTTCTAAGGTTTTAAAAACGAAACGTAAGGAATCGAATTTTTGTTGGTCTTATTTTAGGAGTCAAACCAAAGAGTCCGGAAAGAATCTGACTCTTCTTCCCGGACTATGTTTAGGTAAAAAAACATCGGTTACTACAAATATGTCACTCCTGAGCGGTAAGGAGGACTCAATGAGTCACATATGATCTACACAAAGACGAAGAATACGAAACAAGTCAATCGAACAAAGAAATCTTACACAAGTAGAGAGGTGAAGAGATTTATGGTGGGAAAGGAGGTTCCGAGGTATTATATGTAGGGAACGTATTTCGGAAAGTGTCGATGGCATTGTGTTTCCCTAGGGAAGAAGGACTTCAGGACACTGGGAATACTACATATGATTTTACATTCACGAAGAGACGAGACTCTCATGGAGACAGTAACTAGAATGGTGTCAGAATGTCTTGACAACAAAATTCAAACAACAACAACAGAAGTAGTACTAGTACAAAACATAAAAGATAATCTCACATTCATGGAAGTACCGACGTCACATCTACGAAAGATAGACACATAGAAATCACGGGTCAACAACAAGTCAGTGAGTCAATACAGGTAGAGACCCTGGCGAACCTGACGTCGTGCGGTGCGAAGGGACAGGAAGTGAAAGAGAGCCGCGAACGAGTATGAGTACAGGTAACTCAACCACTACGGTAGGTTGGTAGAGCAGCAGATAGTATGGGAAGAGGAGGACGGAAGTTAGAAGGAGTCGTAGTCCCAGAAAAGGTTACTTTGGTAGAAGTGTAGTCCACCGGTTTCATAACCTCGAAGTCAAAGTCGTAGTCAGGAAGGTCACTTATAAGTCCTGACTAAAGGAAATCCTAACTGACCAAACTAGAGGAACGACAGGTTCCCTGAGAGTTCTCAGAAGAGGTTGTGGTGTCAAGTTTTCGTAGTTAAGAAGTCGTGAGTCGGAAGAAATACCAGGTTGAGAATGTAGGTATGCACTGATGATCTTTTTGGTATCGAAACTGATCTGTATTGAAACATCCGTTTCATTACAAAGACGAAAAATTATACGACAGATCCAACCAGTATCGAGAAGTAGGTTCTTTGTTCACAGAAAATTAAAGTACTGACATCAGTGATAGACGTCACTA
This sequence comes from Capra ibex, assembly GCA_006410555.1. Taxonomy (NCBI): domain Eukaryota; kingdom Metazoa; phylum Chordata; class Mammalia; order Artiodactyla; family Bovidae; genus Capra; species Capra ibex. The sequence continues at coordinate 1,087,939 of SJYO01042665.1, forward strand.
AGACCTCGGGTTCTTTTATTTCAGACAGTAACAAAGGGGTAGATAAACGGTACTTCACTACCCTGGTCTAGGGTACTAGAATCAAAAAACTTACAAGTCAAAATCGGTCAAAAAAAGTGAGAGGAGAAAGTGGAAGTAAATTTCCGAGAGATCAAGGAGAAACGAAAGACGGTACTTCTACCACAGTAGACGTGTAGACTCCAATAACTATAAAGTTATAAAATTTATTAAAAGTCAAAGATCACGGGTCAAGTCAAGTCAAGTCCAGTCAGCGAGTCAGCACAGACTGAGAAACGTTGGGGTACTTAACGTCGTGAGGTCCGGAGGGACAGGTAGGGGTTGAGGGTCTCAAGTGAGTCTGAGTGCAGGTAGCTCAGTCACTACGGTAGGTCGATAGAGTAGGAGACAGCAGGGGAAGAGGAGGACGGGGGTTAGGGAGGGTCGTAGTCTCAGAAAAGGTTACTCAGTTGAGAAGCGTACTACACCGGTTTCATGACCTCAAAGTCGATATCGTAGTAAGGGAGGTTTCTTTAAGGTCCCGACTAGAGGAAGTCTTACCTGACCAACCTAGAGGAACGTCAGTTCCCTGAGAGTTCTCAGAAGAGGTTGTAGTGTCAAGTTTGGATAGTTAAGAAACCGTGAGTCGAATGAAGTGTCAGGTTGAGAGCGTAGGTATGTACTGGTGACCTTTTTGGTATCGGAACTGATCTGCCTGGAAACAACCGTTTCATTACAGAGACGAAAACTTATACGATAGATCCAACCAATATTGAAAAGGAGGTTGCTCCTTGTATTATTAACGGTTTACGAATAATTAACTTCACTTTACTTAATCAGTTGGTGAACGTCCACAAAAACATATAACAATCAATAGAGACATACATTAAGGGTATGGAAGTTAAACTACAAGAGTTGTGAAGTTGAGGAGTTTAGATCTTATATTCGTGAGATTCGTGAAACTCTTATCTCTAGTATAAGACACGGAAGACCATAGGGACACGGATCGTGTTACAGAACGTTTATGACTTTCTCGTTAAATACAAACAGTTATCTAACTACGGTGTCCTTCATCTATAAACTCATTACGTCACTGAAAAAAGACAGAAGTAAGTTTTGTGTTTTGGTATACCCCTGTAGTACAAATAAATAATTTTTGAAATCTTATGGTAATTTTTAGATGAAAAAGAAACGATCACATACCTGCCGTTCTAAACATTACATGTAAATTTCACACAGATGATTATGTAAATGAAGAAAGGAGTATAAACTATCTCACGAGAAAAAAAAAAGGGTAACATAAAACTCTTTATGAATTTTTATTTAGTTGTAGACATCTGAGACAGACCGTGACTCGTCAGGTGGAGCATAGTCTAAAAGGGAAACTACATAAAAAGAAACAGTTGTCAAATATAAATGTGTGAAAGAAAGGAAAATTTAATATCGAGGAGGTGTCAAACACCAATCCGGTTCTCTAGTCTAACAACGAGTTCCAGCTTGTCACTGTAAAGGGACACTTTGATTTCCTTTGGGTGTCGGTCGTCAAAAAACCGTTTTTCTTCCGTCGGTCCACTCACGTTCGAAACTGACGAAAAGACTTTAGAGACTTGAGGGGACAGAGACCACCAGGAGTTCCAGACAGAACGGAAAGAACAATAGTTACAACTTACATAAAATAAAGATTTTTTTCTGGTCAACTAAGATTTTATTCTCTCTCAGCTACAAAATTATCTTGTAAGACAAAAACTCACAATTAATTTTTTTAAAAATAGAATGTATCTTCTCTACGTTATGTCACACTTATTTAATGGACTTTTTGAGATTGGACGTCGACAAATTTTAGAGAATTGTTTTCTTATACAAACGAAAGAACGTAACTTGATGTGACTCTATTAACTCAATCATATAGATATTTCGTGAATCTTGTAGGACCTATGCACATTTGTCAGTTTTTATAAAGACAGTAATTAATCAGATCTTTGGTCAAAGTTGCGAGAAAGTATTTATCTATCATATGTATGGAAAAGAAATAGTAATTGAATTTGTACGAAGGTAAATTCTCATCATCTTTATAAAAGAAGGTAGTAGGGAGACCTAAGGGAGTATCACCTTAATCTGTCCTTTATTATGTAATTTATCGTCTTTTTTCGTTATGGACAGACTAGAAACGACACAGGACTAAACAGGAGAACCCGGGGGAGACCCGTCGTACTAGAGAGTCTGAGACGACTTTCGTTTATCTTAACTTACGTGGCGAAAAGAGTAATTCTTGAACCAGGTTCGAACCCGTTCGAGTTCGGAGATCCAAGACTTCGTTACTCCCCTTGAAGGGGAATTTGGTCTTATCTTTAACTCAAGAAACAGATTCTTAAATTAGACACGTAAGGGTTCCCTTAAGATCCCTTGAGGAATCTCTATAAAAGCAAGATCTGAGAGGTCTCCGTAAGGGTTCCTCGACACATCCAGAATCCTTCCCTGGGTGACCACAACGAGGAATCATGGGAGACAACAATCAGGTTCAAAATCTACTTAAAGGACCTGTTTATCTTTTACTACTGATTCCCTGAGTTCGTCAGATTTTTGACGGTCTCCGTCTTTTGCGAAATCTACTTTAATTCTCTTGGACAACTAGTTTTGAGTACATTCTGGTAGAACCTCCCCCAAGGAGAATCCTCCAGGGGTAGTCGGCAACAGTAAAAAGTAAGAAGGTCTAAGGGTATGTCGAGTGGGGTGTGGTCGTCAAAATCGTAGAGTCATACCTACCCGTTGAATATAAAAAGGGAAGGACGTCACGAGACACAACCTGAGTGAAGGGGGTATTAAACACCCTACATTTCTGTCATCACCCTTCCTATTCCATTTCAAGACCGGTGACGGAGTAGGGTGTAGTCCTACCAAGGTTCTTAATTAACGGTAGTAAAAAATAGTCAATCATTACTATTGTCAACCCGAGGGGACTGTCGAGTCAGGCATTTCTTAGGTGGACGTTACGTCCTCTGGGACCAAGTTAAGGACCAACCCTTCTAGGCGACCTCTTCCTTATCCGATGGGTAAGGTCATAAAAACCTGAAGGGAACACCGAGTCGACCATTTCTTAGACAGACATTACTCCCTTTGGCCCCAAGTTAGGGACCCAACCCTTCTAGGGGACCTCTTCCCTTTCCGATGGGTGAGGTCATGATACCGGACCTCTTAAGGTACCTGACATGTCAAGTACCCCAACGTTTCTCATCCTGTGATAACTCGCTGAAAGTTGAAAGTGAAAGTGAAAGTCACTATTTTAACCCGAAGGGACCACCGAGTCTGTCATTTCTTAGAAGGACGTTACACCCTCTGGGCTTAAGTTAGGGACTCAACCCTTCTAGAGGACCTCTTCCCTTACCGATGGGTGAGGTGGTTATAAGAACGGACCTCTTAAGGTACTTGACTCCTCGGACCGTCCGATGTCAGGTACCCTAGTGTTTCTCAACTGGTATTGACTCACTGACTGTGTGAGTGTGTCGATATGTTATCTAAAGAGGAGAATCTCAAGGAACTAAGAATTTTTAGTGAAAGCCTACTTTTGTAAGGTTTGAGATTTCACTCATATTTCGTTGTACTATGTGAATATTGTGTGAACTTATACATGTGTGTGTATATGTATGTGCGTATATGGGACTTTTTTCCTTTCTTAAGATTTCGGTAAAGGGAGGAATACTAAAATGTTAGAAACATCGTGTCGAATTGAAATGACTTCGAATCAAAAATTAGGTTTTATACTTCTAGTCCATAAAATTAAGTGTATTCAAAACTACTAATACACTAACAAACATACATTTTCACGAAATGTGTAAAACTTCCAATCTTTAACCTTTTTACCTCTTACGTGGACGGAACGGAATAAGGACCGACTTCACCGTTAAAATACAAGACGAGTCTGGCCCGAAGAACCCGAGGGAGACGGGTCCATGTCTCTGAGTCATGGTGAGAGCAGTGGTGACAGGGATCTGGGTGGCGTACGGACTCTTCCGATCCTCGGAACTTGGACTTCTCTGGACTCAAAAATGAAGTAAGGACATAGGAGAAGGGGGATGGGTGAGACCCCCGACACCCCAGGTGTCTTCAATGAGGGAGTTCGGTGACTATCACTTATATATATGCACTCGTATAATAAATATTTACTACGTCTATATTACTAGATTTCGGTAAACTAACAACGTGTAAGTGTGAAATTTAGTACATCACTCAGTTTACAGTAACATAGATAATAGTACATCTAAGTCGAAAAGCACACACTTAATGTACGGGAGTTTACGAGGTCAAAATATGTGCGATAACGTATTTTACACATAACCAGAATACCGGGTTGTTTGTACTATAAATTTATACGATGTGACACAAAATTAAAAAAATATATTCATTACTAGTTTATCGTAATTTTATAAAGAAAACGATAATAAACTGTTTCACCGTACATAATTAAGGTCTCTATGATTAGAGACCCTTTTTCTAAAGGTCAATCCACTAAACTAAACTAATATTAGAATCTAGACCAAAAGAAGTGGATAGAGGGAGTGTAGTCTCTCTCCCAAACCCCTCCCTCCTTTCCGGTATCTCTCCCCCTCTCTTTCCTCTAATACTTACTCTTGTCTTCTCTTTACGAACTCGTTTAACATTTAAAAGTTTAGTACTTAATCATGTAATCCTTTTTATTTAACCAGAATGACAGGCGTCATAGGTTAAAAATGTCACTAGATACTGATAGGTAGTCATCTCTCTCTCAATTCTCAGACCTGAATTACCAGGTATAAGGAGTTATACACGACTATTACGGTTAATCGTGATTATCCTATGGGTCCGTGGAGTTCGTTCTCCTCGAGACAGCTTAAGGACCAAAAACGAACATTAGGTAAAGGAAAACGGATACAGAATGTTCGTCCCTTATTTCTACTACCCAATTGGAGTTAGTATACGGTAAAAGGTACAGTTGCTTAGTAAATCTTCCACCTGACTATTATGCAACATCTCCTTCTCTAGGGCCTCTCTTAATTCGGGTAGACTACATAATCACGATACATTTAATCATAAGATTACCGATTAACATCCTTTCACGTGTGAAACTCAATAACATAGTAAAAGCTCACCGAAATTTTAAATCTGGGAAGAGGAAGTCTACCAAATAAAGTCATTATATAAACTTGAGGTGTCCTCTTAATCGAAGAAAAGTATAATACGAAATATACATACTTTTTCAGATCGGAATATATAATTATCATTTATTATGTTTAAAATACCCTCCCGTTATCGGAAAACTTTAATATAAGGACTGTACGATCGTTTATGGTGAAGAAAAACTTTCCCAAATTATTGTACCATTACAAATACATTTCACCCGAATATCACAGTGTGAGCTTAGATTATTTCACCTGTAGGTAGTTCAACGTTATTTCTCTTCTCGAAGATTAATTTCATCCTGTAGCAAGCGTCCTAATTTCAGTAAATCGCATTAACTTTTCACAATTATGGGATAAAATAGGAAAAGGTAACCATAAGGAAGTTCCCATTTTTGTAAAATTCCACTTTTACACAGAATACGGAAATTAACTTACAATAATGGAGGACTAACATTGCATAACCTTGACAAATTAATGTTTGGACCTTTTAATTAATGATATACCTCTTTGTCTAGGGTCTCCCAATATTACAAGAAAAAAATCATTTATTTATGTTGTATTTTTAACTATGTAGGAATAAATATTAGGTTGAACCTTCGTATAGAGTTATACTAAATAATATGGGTTTATAAAAAGAATTAACTTGTTATTTCGTCGTATCCAGTAGGTTCAATTGTAATGACGAAAGAATATTCTTGAAAATGTTTAAACACTAAATCGACAAACAGTATTATATTCTATATATCATTTGATCTCTTGAAAAATAAAAATTCTTCTTATTACAATTTTTCAAGAAATCGTAGTGTACGTACGAAGTCTTTGTAGGGTGTAGAAGAAATGTAAAAGTCACCAAACCAATTAGAACGAATCTACCATCGTAAATAATCGTAAATATGGATCGAGGAAAGTTTCGACAATGTTGGACTTCTTAAGAATGTCGTCTTCATCTAAGCCGACAGAGAGACAGTCAGAGCCAGTGCAAAAACTTGGGGAAATCTTCTTTAAGTCAATCAATGTAGTTTATCAATTTTTCTAGTTGTCTTACACGTCAAATATTTAGTGTATGTATCAGTCACAATGTAAGGTCTAAGAGTGTCACAGAATACACAACTTAGTCTATTCACAATAATACGGGTAAAATGTCTACCCCTTTGGTACAAAGTCTTTATAAGTCATTGAGTGTCTTTCAGTCCCTCCTTTATTTTCCAGGTTTATTTCTGGATCTTAAAAATCTACTAACAAGGAAGTCACTCCCGTACTTTAAAGGGTTACTTTGAGTGAGACACTGTAGATTTGTAAAGTCGTGGTATAAAAAATTGGATACATAAAAGAAAAAAAGTTGGTGTAAAGAGATCAACGTTATCGACAACTATATTGAAAGGATAACTCACTCTTCTCTTATAACTATTTTAATACAAACAAAGGTGTCTTAGACGAGAAGGGTTTGGTTGGGGTTGTCGGGTTGTCGTCCACAAGACACAGTGGTTGACCCCTAGAATGTTAATGGTTGTAAGTCGCAAGTCTGCGCCCAATGATGTAGACAGTCCGGGAGTGGCACCGTCCTTCATAAAATCGTTTTCGAGTTGACCTTCAATGACTACCACGCCATAATAATCTAAACAAAAGACTTTTATCAACAGAAATAAAGTTTCCTACCTTAAAAGACTGAACAATTAATTTAGTAATTTTAATTACGAATAGAACATTCAAACTTAGATTCATTTTACTGTAAAAATTACCAAAGATTAAGAGAGACTAGATAAATGTGATAAATAAAAGTGGTCCTTCTTGTAGGTTTTGTTAGATAAAATAAGATTTTCTATATCGCTACGTAATAAAATCACTTTATCTTTATCCGTACGGTAGACATATGGATTAGAATACGACTGTACTAATGAAGATTTCTTATCACTATTAAAATAAAATGATCTCTTCTTTTCTATGGTAGAAATAATAGTCCTTTGTCTCTACTGAAAAACAATCGATTAGTGTAGTAGGATGGGGTGGGGTTTAACACTACCGAGACTTGTAAAAAAATGTTGAACAAACTTAAATTTAAAGATGTAACTAAAAATGAATTCATTCGTTAGTGTTGCAGTTCTAACAAAACGTTCTTCCAACACACCTCCAATGTCAATAACTAAAATTGTCATTTCTTTAGATTGAACTTCTGGATTTGTATGTGTGTGTGTATGTGTGTGTATGTGTGTGTATGTGTGTGTATGTGTGTGTATGTGTGTGTATTGAATAATATTTATTGAGACTGAGACTTATAATTGACCGACTACTATATAGCCGACTACTGAAGTGTTGGGACTTATAAGCAACCTTCCTGACTACGACTTCGACTTTGAGGTTATGAAACCGGTAGACTACGTTTCTTAATTGAGTAACCTTTTCTGGGACTAAGATCCTTTCTAACTTCCTCTTTTCTCGTCTCCCGTCGTCTCCTATTCTTCCAACCCATCGTAGTGGTTGAATTACCTGTTCTTAAACTCGTTTGAGCCCCTCTATCACTTCCTGTCACTTCGGACCACACGACGTCAGGTACTCCAGCATTTCTGAACCTAGGTTACATCGTCGATTTACCGTTGTTGTTAGGTCACTAAAAATTTTAATATGAGAGTGATTCAATTTAATTAATTTATGGAACGTTCGATACTTAACCTCTTCCTTTACCGTTGGATGAGATCATGAGAACGGACCTCTTAAGGTTCCTGTTCTCCTCGGACCGTCCGCTGTCAGGTACCCTAGAATCTCAGCCTGTACTGACATACTGATTGAAATTCGATACTTACCTACAATTTTAATAAAAAATAAACGTACATACAAAATGTTTAGAATTGACTTCGTAGATTAAGTATCACTTTCAATTTTTTATACAGAAGCACTAACTAAAAAAAAAAAAAACCGTTCCAAAAAAAACCTAGGGGACCTCTTCCTTTACCGTTGGGTGAGGTCATAAGAACGGACCTCTTAGGGTACCTGTCTCCTCGGACCACCCGATGTCAGGTGCCCCAGCGTTTCTCAGCTTGTGCTGAATCGCTGAAGTGAAAGTTAAAAAAAGTGAAGTGAAAGTGAAAGAACACAGTCAACTGTACATCCCTCAAAATCTACCAAACACTTGGAGACTCGTACTTAAATTAGGTATAAGATCATATAAAATCTAATTGTTAAGAGAGAACGACATAATGTAAACACTCCACAGATTAAGGGGAGGGGAGAAAGCGGCGGAACCTACGGCCGTAGACTCTAGGTTCTCGAACCTGACACTGGAGAGACTAAGAGAAGAAAAAGACGACTCGAAAGTATGTTAAGTTTAAATGTACATCTAATTTTATAGTAAATTTTGATTATCTTTTCGTTATAAAAAATTACGGACGGGTACGATAACGGACTAAGTCGTAGTACAGTCCTTTCCCTTATTTATCTTGTCTGTTTGTAATCGACGCCCCTATAACTCAGTAATTGTCAGTGTGGACGACTATACCGTCTCTAAATGACGATACCTTGACTTTCTACAGTCCAAGTACCCATTGCCACGTTTTTTTAAGATGGAAATCTACCCATTCAGGAAACTGGAAAGTTTATAGGTATAAAGAAATTTTTTATTTTATATAAATAATCACAAAAATTCAAGGATACAAAGGATGATCTTATTTATATAATTACTAATATAATTATTTTATATTAAATTATATTAATTATTACATTTATAAAATATAAATATTGATATTTATATTTATATATTAAATATAAAATAAAGAAAAAAGAAGATGATCTTTTTTACATGTCTTTGTATATGAACCTTTTATTCTATAAGACCGTTTTCTGAAAATAAGACACGATGATACTTTGTGAGGTTTGTATTACGTATTCTCGAGACGACATTAGATCGACGAGTATCATAAAATTTTCTCCGTCTGAAGATTTACAAAAATTTACTTCTTCAACAATACGTCTTCCGTTTGGGATAAACATCTTTTGTTTTAACTACTATATCTTCTCGGTCAACTACACTGACGACACCTAGCACTTTGTTCATCTATAAGTTTTAATACGGACTATATTATTTTTCCTTCCCGAAGGATCCACTAAGTCACTATTTCCTAGACGGACAGTTACGTCGTCTATACCCAAACTAGGGACCCAACCCTTCTAGGGGACCTCCTCCTTTACTGTCGGGTGAGGTCATAGGAACGGACCCTTTAGGTTACCTGTTTCCTCGGACCGTCCGACGTCAGGTACCTCAGTGTCTCAGTCTGTACTGAATCGCTGATTTCTTGTTACTTTGCCTTTCAAACAAAACTCTTTAATACAAACAACCACTACGTCAGAAAGTGTAGTCATCATTAATATCGAAACACAGACACCAGTCTGAATTTTACTCACTCTTCCTTTAAACTACTGAAAAACAAAACCTCGCATCACCGAATTATGACAACACAGTCAAAGACGACATCTCGTCGTAGTCGTTGTACATATGTATATAGGGGAGAAAAAACCTAAAGGAAGGGTAACTCCAGTGGTGTCTCGTTCCTCATCTCAAGAGACACGATATGTCATCCGACTAATCTATAGATAAAATGTGTATCATCGTCATCACATATATACAGTCAGGGTTAGAGGGTCAAGTAGGGTAGGGTGGGACTTAACTTCACCGAGACTTGTAAAACAATGTTGAACAAACTTACAATTAAAGACGTAACTAAAAATGAACTTATTCGTTAGTGTTTCAGTTTAGTAAAACGTTCTTGCAACATACATCCAAAATGTCAACAACTGAAACTGACATTTCTTTAGATTGAAACTCTAGAGTTGTGTGTGTGTGTATGTGGGGAATAATATATATTGAGATAGAGATAATTAAACGACTACTGTATAATCCACTACTGAAGACGAAAATAAGTATCAAAACTTAAAAAGTCTAATCAATTGTCAAATTATTATACATTCGGTAGTAGAAGTAAAACTTGTACAACAAACCTTACTAGATACTAAATCTCGGTTTACTTCAAGGTCACATCTTACTTTTATATGCAGTACAAGTCTTTTTGTTCGTTTCGTAGATATCGTTACAAAAGACAATAATGTAAAAACATGAATGAAAGAACCTTTATAAAAATTGAATTCACAAGTGTACTCTCCTCTAATAATTACCTTCCACGACAACTCACTATTAAAATGACTATATATCTATCTCGATTCTACAAAATTATGTGAACTTAAAGTTTTTTAGGGAAATTTTATGGAAGAGTAATTAAACAATTGAGATAAGAAGTAAATAAAAGAAGAGGGGAAAAAAGAGAGTCTTTTCATCTTTTAACGTCACTCTCAAACCTCATCTCGGTTATCTTAGATATTCCTGATCTCTCTTCTTTACATAAATACAATATAACTGTTGTCTACAGCGTTACTAGAACATACTTACCAAATGACTCCTAAATATTACGTATCAATCTTTTTTGGTATGTTGACAAGTGTCTAGTGACCTTCGGGATTTACAAGTAAATTGGAGGCTGGAATCACAGTACCTTTGAACACCAGTAGAAAGTGGGTATTGTAGGAACTTTGACTTTCAAGAAAGACCGGTCCTCTAAAAGTTAATGAAATAACTAGTTTAGGTAAATGTTCTGTTACTCGATGAGTAAACCCGTCATTTTTTTTCTCTTTTTCTTAGATTAGTCTACAGGAAACGGATATAGATTACTAAGGTGACTATACTGTCATTTTCGTTTAATATTCAACGGACTTAAGATACATCTATAAAGTAAACTACGTTTCCTCATTGTAATATATTTTAAATTATTTATCGAATAAAAGACAATTATGCCTGGGTAAAAAGAGTCACTTAAAATTTTAGTATTACAAACCTCTTAATCAGAAGGTAAAAACTGAATATTTATCTTATTTAAGGTACTTCGAAAGTTGAACTTATTGATGAACGTGTTAATAACTGTCTACACAGTCTTAACCATATTATAATGTGAAAGTACAGACGAGAGTAAATTAAATGAAGACTTTACTTTTTAAACCAGTTCTTTTAGTCACTTGATTTACCAAGATTAAAAAAAAACACTGCTGATGTGTCTCTTATGACAAAAGGAATCCAAAAATGTTCTAAAAGATATATATGTGTGTAAAATTATGTATAAAACTACATCATCCACATCCAACTGAAATTCAGGTGAGACAAAATTGTACGGTCCTGTGCATATAGTATTGGAGACAAAATTTAGTTTTAACCAACCGAAAGAGTACCATCCGATAAATTATAAATTATTTCCCGATAAAATTATAAAAAGGTATTTTACCATTTCAGATCGTTATTTTTACGTAGATCTTACTTTTTAATTGTTTGTATATTTGATCATAAACATCTTCGATCATCTGTTTCCTTTAATCTCGTAATTACTCGTTTTAATGAAAAAAACTAATACATGTAACATTATGTTCTACTGAAAGAACTCTTTTTCGTGAGAAGTGTCAACGAATTGTCATTAAGTTTAAGTGATAAAAAAGAAAGACACATTCAATACATACATAAATTTATAATATATGTATATCATTTTTACATTATTTGTCGTTTATATGGATTAATTCGTTTAGGATACACTTCAAATATTTTGAAAGAAAAGTCTTTAGAAAGGAACCTGAACCTATATTTAAAGTTATACTGTACCAGAAGATTACTCAACATCTACTTTTGAACGGAGATTAACTAAGATATAAAAGTAGTGTGTAAATTTATAATGACATATAAAACTATACGAAGGATTTAGTAATATATTATGAAGATTTCCAGGACTACTATGATGATGTTTAGTTGTAAACTAAATTTTTCGTATCACTGGATTCAAGTACGTTAATACCTTTTAAATGAACTTATGTCCTTAACTATATATACATTTACTTTTAAAAAGTACTTTCAGGATAAAAACAGAACAGTATATATATATAAGAATTGATCCAATAAAAAACGACTTAACACGTTTGATTAATTTAAGATAGTGGGTTTAAGATAATGGTATTAAATCTCGTTACTTCGTTAAAACCTTTATTTCATAAATATCAGATTACATAATAGTACTTTTTATAATTTAGATATATTTATTTCACATTGACCATGATACTTCCATTTAACCGGTAAAATACTTACTAACAGTATTCGAGAGGTGTAAAAGTAAAATTAAAATTATACTAATTTAGAAAGTTATTATGATTTGTAAAGATTCTACAGTCTCGAGTAGAATAGTAGTAGAATCAATGTCCATTCAGTCTCATTTATCATTCATTATTATACCGAAGTCATTTTATACATGTCTACATACACATCATACACATCTACTATTTAAATATGACCCGTATCTTATATGTCTTTTTTCATTTTCATCATACATACTGAAACCCCGAAATTAGAATGAAAACGATACTAATGACTACTATATTTTTAAAGATTTAAAGTATTTTCAATTTTATAAGACTTTTACAGAAACACAAAATCAAAACTGTCTATCTGGAGGTGGATATTAAGATGTTCCGGGTCGGTTGGTCTGCAATCGTCATCTACCGTGTCGTAATGACTTTACATTTCGATGACCACTGGGAGAAGGACATTAATCGACCAATTTCCTCCCTAAATGAAAAGACCCATCTCTAGGTTCTCGTTGATATGTTCTTGTTCCTTGAAACGTCTAATTCTTGAATTCCCATTCATTACAACTCAAACATAAACCTAGAAGGAGAGTTGCATTCATACATATAGGGATCCCTTAGTGAGGTAACCCTTTATTTTAGAATGTACGGACATACTAGTGACATGCAAACTAATATCTGGTACAATAAAGAATAAAATGTTTACTGTTTGACTTTAATCTCCCTTCAAGACTAACTTTAATCGTCCTTCACGTAACAGGAATATAATTAGTATTCAAGTATTGTCTGGACCTTTGAAAGATAAGAAGTAAGTCGGGACATACATATACCAGTTACTTTGATCTTTCCAATTTGTATATTTCAATTACTATCATTACCATATAAATTTTATCAAACTTTTTTTATTTTATTAAACTTTCACTGTTTACATAGACAAGACGAGAGTACTTGTTCCCTCAAAGATTCCTTTACTCCTATTTCGTCAAGTCAGTTTATGAAATGCACCTCTTATTCTTTCTCTACTCTGACCACTCCTGTGTCCTTCGTCCAAACCGATCAAGTATGTTTTAGAATATCAAATCCGTTTCAACGACACGTCAAATCTAAATTTAGAAACCTATTGTCGTTCGGTAACGACTAGAAAATCACCTTTTACTGTACTTTCTGTTACTAGCAAGGATGGTTGAATGGTTTAATCTGAACAAAAACCTCGTTGAGTTTTATTACAAATAAAGACTTATAACATAATCGATAGATGATACACATTGTCATAATCGTTTATGGATCTCCGAACTTCCTTGCGTATAAATACTAGAGTATCAAAGACAATCAATCCTCGGACCCGTACTAAATCGTTCCGGAAGACGGGATCCTAGTGTCTTGTGAAAACAGTCCCAATATCAGAGTAGACTTTTAACTGACGTCTAGTCAAACGAAAGTTTGTTTTACCAACAGTCGTAAGTCAAGGATTACCGAAAGCTTGACCACTGGAGTCGAAGAACGAAGAACAACTGACTTCCAACGAACACCAAGGAATGGTACATCTATAAGAGTTATGAACGAAGGAGTTTTAGTTGTTCCTTCTGTCAGAAAATCGTTTGTCCTAAGTTAAGTCAAGTCAAGTCAAGTCAGCGAGTCAGCACAGGCTGAGAAACGCTGGGGTACTTAACGTCGTGCGGTCCGGAGGGACAGGTAGTGGTTGAGGGTCTCAAGTGAGTCTGAGTACAGGTAGCTCAGTCGCTACGGTAGGTCGGTAGAGTAGGAGACAGCAGGGGAAGAAGAGGACGGGGGTTAGGGAGGGTCGTAGTCTCAGAAAAGGTTACTCAGTTGAGAAGTGTACTCCACCGGTTTCATGACCTCAAAGTCGAAATCGTAGTAAGGAAGGTTTCTTTAGGGTCCCAACTAGAGGAAGTCTTACCTGACCAACCTAGAGGAACGTCAGGTTCCCTGAGAGTTCTCAGAAGAGGTTGTGGTATCAAGTTTTCGTAGTTAAGAAACCGTGAGTCGGAAGAAGTGTCAGGTTGAGAGTGTAGACCTTTTATGTACTGATGACCTTTTTGGTATCGGAATTGATCTGTCTGGAAGCAGCCGTTTCATTACAGAGTCGAAAACTTATACGATAGATCCGACGAATATTGAAAAGAAGGTTCCTCATTCACAGAAAATTAAAGTACCGCCGTTAGTGGTAGACATCACTAAAACCCGTTTGTCCTAATGATGGGATGTTTTGTTAGTGTTTACACTGTAGAACAGTGGGTACGATATAAGACAACCGGTCCTCATTCAGTTATCCAGGGAATGTGTAAACTCCAATCACCAACGTGTTGCACAGTTATGGTCTTCCTACAACAGGACCCCTGGTGGACAGGATGTGTTCATATAAGTTAAGTAAGTTGGCTTATATCTTTCGGAGGGAAGGTATATCGTTCATGATACGATTTCCGAGTTCTGATACAGTCTTATCAGTATTCTGATCCTTGTTCCCGGACTTGAATCCCACCAACTAACACTATCATGTACTTCTTTTTAACTAACTTTTACTAAGTCACTTTTTTGTCAACCATCTTAGACCATAGATCCATATTTAACCATTGGTTCCACTAATTTTTTCTTTCTTTTTCTACAACTTAAAAGGGTAAGTCTTCGGTCTCCTTATACATTTTACCAATAATGTACATAAATAAAAGTTTACTAGTGGTGTCCGTCAAAAAAAATGTTACACTTCATAAACTTTAGTGTACAAATAGTCCACACAGTTTGTGTCTATGGATTGTTTTTTCCCTCTTATTGACAAAACATCACACGCGTACGTGTCTGTGTCTAGAAATTGAACAATAATTTCACTTACACACATTAAAAATAAAATTAAAACTCTGTCCGTAACGAGATTCATCTGTTTTACGACAGTTCAAAATAAACTTCTTTTTAATATATCCAAAGAGTGGAAACAAATAATATTTAATTAACATTTGGAAGGAGGCTATTTTACCCTCCGTAAATTTGTAATTACGGTTGAAAGGAACTCATTTGTTAAATTGGAGAAGTAAACTCGGTTTCCGTCTTAAAACCCCGGTGTCTACTATTACGTAAAGGTGACATGACGACATAATTTCCCACATAAACTTGTCAGTTCTGGGGGTCATCACGAATTTTCCTCATTAATTTCTACCCACGAACTACTACAGTTTCTTTGAAACTCGGAAGACAGTCCGAGGATTCATCAGAAAGTATCTACGGATGCAGACCCCCGAAGAGAAGTCGGTTGATTTGTTCCTCTTTTCATCCACTTTCACATGTTTGTGTAACAGAGAAAAAATTTTGTGAACCAATTTTTATTTTCCTCTTACTATCCTCTGTATACTTCGTGAGTACTGGTCTTTTATATAATAAATTTCAATTCCTTATTTTTACTTACACCATTACTACTACCACCTTATTCTGACTCGAAATCATTACTATAAATCTTAAAAGTATAGTGAAGACTATTTTAAGGTATTACTTTTACAATAAAAAGACATTCTTCTGACAGAAATTGTCCTTTATTTTACAAAATGTCATGAAGTGACTTTGGCAGTTTTCTCCCAAAGACATCCAGTATAAAGAGACATAGAGTGAAAGAAAAAGTCGTGAATTACGTTTCCCCCTTTTTAACACACTACTTGTGACATATGAATACCAGGTCGATTAACCATTGACTTAGACAAAGAAAACCCTTCATCTTATAAGATTATGAGTAATTTTGGATGGATGGTGTCGATTACAGTTTGAGCATAGAGGTGTATTACTGTTCCTCTACGTCAATTCTTCGTAATGGATGGATAAGAAGAAAATCGTAAACGTGTATTATTGTTCACGATGTAAAATCAAGTTGACGATATTATTTTACGTTTAAGAAATGAGAAAGTGTCTGGTATAAGTTTACTTGTAGGGTAATTTTAGGTTGGAGCTGAGTAATATAAATCAAACACTCACTATGAAGAATTTACGTTTCTAAAGATTACTGATATTACACACGTATCGGTGTAAACTTTTTTTACCGAAAAAGATATTACCGATAGGGGGTAGTAAGTAGCCGTATTATCTTCTGTTAACATGTCTCTATAATATCGTTTCTTACTGTACGGTCTCGTTAAACTTTGATTCAATTTTATGTGTTACTGTAAATTTTAGTTAATTTTACCACCTTGGTGTCATTGTAGATCCGTGATTACTAAATGGGTTCTTAGTTAACACCTTCCAACTCAGTAGTTATGTGAATGTAAAACTTGGGTCGTCTATGATATAAGGTACGTGAGCATAAAATAGTTGTTCATCTGAGTACAGGTAGTACCTTAAAATGAAGATATAGAAGACGAAACGGAATGAAACTAGTAGGCAGAGAGAAGGGTCAGAGTGAAAAGGAAGTGTGGATTTGATGACACTTACTTACAACAAACATTACAGTCGGGTACCCCGAGGTGGTGTCCCTCCCGAAAATTAAATGTAGAAGGACTACAACCACAAAAACAGTTCTATATTAGTGTCTTAGAAATCGGAAATTGTAAATATTTTCTCTTGAGAACTAATATGATAGTTGATAAGGAGTTTAGAAAATGGTGATCAGTTACTTATTGTTTTTACAAAATTCACAGTCTCCTCACATATTAAAAGAGTCAAGACAGAACAGTGTTGTTTTTAAACTTGGCTGCCTGAAATTTCGGGAACCGCACAGTGTCGAGAGTCTATCTGACACGGAGTCGAGAACCTGTCTAGTCACAATGTCGAGAAGTTGTCTAGTCACAACGTCCGAGGCACAATGTCGAGTCAAAGTAAATCTTTTATTTCCTTTATGTAGGAGTTCCGTACTGCCGTGTGACTGGGTTTTCTACGTTTCTCTTCTTTCGCTCTCGTGGGGCCGAGAAACCGGGGAGAAAAATAGACAAAAAAAAAAAAAGGATGAAGGAGGACTCGGACGGAATACATCTGACCCGATCTGTCCCACGACAAACAAAATAGACTCCAGGAGTGAGACCAGGAACCTGGAAGGAAAAAAGATAAAAGTCCGAAAAGGGAAGGAACAGAAAATCGGTGGTGGTAAGACCTGAGAAAAAAGGATAAGATTGATGGATTTTATTCGTTTATCTACCCCTTTACCACCGACCGAAATAAAACCCCCCCGAAGTTTTAGTGACGTCTACCACTGACGTCGGTACTTTAATTTTCTACAAATGAGGAACCTTCGTTTCAATGCTGGTTGGGTCTGTCGTATAATTTTTCGTCTCTATAATAAAACGGTTGTTTTCAGGTAGATCAGTTCCGATACCAAAAAGGTCATCAGTACATACCTACACTCTCAACCTGATATTTCTTTCGACTTACGGCTTCTTAACTACGAAAACTTGACACCACAACCTCTTCTGAGAACTCTCAGGGAACCTGACGTTCCTCTAGGTTGGTCAGATAGGATTTCCTTTGGTCAGGACCCACAAGTACCTTCCTGACTACGACTTCGACTTTGAGGTTATGAAACCGGTGGACTACACTTCTCGACTGAGTAAATTTTTCTGGGACTACGACCCTTTCTAACTTCCGTCCTTCTTTTCCCCTGCTGTCTTCTACTCTACCAACCCACCGTAGTGGTTGAGTTACCTCTACTCAAACTCATTTGAGACCCTCAACTACTACCTGTACCTCCGGACCGAAGGACACCAGGTACCCCCAACACTTCTCATCCTGTGATGACTCACTTACTTGACTTGACTTGTATTCATTAGTCACTTACTTCCAAAATTCATATGAAATTTTTCACAATACATAATCTATTCAAGACACTGGGAAAATCGAGACATAACGTTAGTAAGATATCTATAGTAAATAAACGAAAATTACTATGTCGAAAAAAAGTAAGTGATAATGTTGAAATTACACTCATGACATGAGAAATTTTCCTTTCTAAGTCAAAAGGTAAAATTTCAAAAAAAAAAGGGAAAAGTGAAAAGAGGTACAGAATTTTTTTTTTTTCACAACGGGGGGTGGAGGTACAATAGACTCACGAATAAATGAAGACCCATATAAAATAGTACACTTTATCTCAAATAACTACTGTTTCTCCTGTCGAAATGTGATGACTGTAACGTCGGTCTAAGAAATGACAGACTCGATGGTCCTTTCGGACTTACAAATATCCTAAGACTTTTTAAGAGAGGACTCAATAGGTATAGATTCTTATGTCACTTCGGGCTGTCATTTACCTCAATTGTCTATTCTTCTAACGGTACCTCCGTTTATCTTTTGACAATTTCAAATGTCTGTTGTAAATCTGAGAGTCTTTATTATTCTGAGAAACTTGGTGACAATACTCGAATAAAATTATAAAGCACACACAAACTAACTGAGATCACATATTAAGGTTGTTGGTTTACTATATAAAATCTTCAGTTTATAACGGAACAACTCTGACTCATTAGTGAGATGTTTAG
Source organism: Capra ibex (assembly GCA_006410555.1). NCBI lineage: Eukaryota > Metazoa > Chordata > Mammalia > Artiodactyla > Bovidae > Capra > Capra ibex. The sequence goes on from SJYO01042665.1 coordinate 1,106,702, forward strand.
TTAATTTTGTCAAAATAAGAGAGGGAAGATACGTGTGATCTAAAGACTATGACCGTGAATATGAACACACCGATGTTCAAGTTCACCCCTCTGAAGGACCTCACGACACGACCTACACTGTCCACTTAAGTAACACTTAATAAAATTGTCCTCTTTAGAACTCGGTCAAAATCACTAATCGAGTAATAGTCTATTGTTCAATTTCTCTCGTTCTAAAATTTAAATAACTGACATTTTTGATTCGAAATACAGTGGAAAAGTAAATATGGGACGAACCGTGCATCGTAACGTATATACTTTAAACTACGTAAACAGGAACCATTAGAAATATAAAAGAGACTGATTTCTTGTTCGTCAAGTCCACTAGTACACACTTTCATTTACAAAAGACTATAAATCCCTATTTTTGTTTATAAGTGAAAATATGAAAACTAAGTACTGCTACTTAACGAGTGTCAGATAAGTTTAAGAAATTATCCGATAAAAGACAGAAAATCCGTAGCAACAGTTGAATACGTTAGTCTTTACTTAAAAAAGACAAACAGGAGATATCTTAGACCTCGTTGTTAGTCATTTTCAATACTAAATTTACTGGATGGACCTGGTGGAAGGTTTGGTGTCCAGTGACTACAATGATTCTTGTCACAGTGGAACAGGACCGTTGGTCCATGGGGACCTTAGGAAGGTCGTTCACGTATATAGTAACTCCGAAAGTCCATACTCTGTCAAAGAAAAAAGAGGTAACTCAAAAACGAAATCGAGGATATAAGATTTTAGAGTTCACTCGATAGGACGACAAAATAAGATTCCTGTACAAATTGGTCACGTAAAATTCTTAAATAGAAACCATAAACTGAAATAAGTTCTTATCTGAAACCCAAATAAAAAGTAAGTATGGAATTAATATTGTAATTTATACGTAGTAGGAACGGATACATATATACGTAGATCAATACTGTAGTAGTGAATCGAGAAGAAATCGGACTGATAATATCCCTAAATTCTACCTCAAAACCGAAATCTTGATTCGTCCTGTATTAAATTAATCCGTGTCCGTGAAAAATTCAATGTGTTCAACTCCATACCTTTGAACCTTGAAATGAAGGATTATTAATCTCTTCTTAAACTTTATTAAGGTCACAAAATACGATATATAAAATGATGTACATAACCGATACGGATTCTCTCTTAATTTTTGATATTAATTCTCTAACTAATTTTCGCGAAGACTACCGATTTTCCTTTTCAATCCAGGTTAGTAATAATCCTTATTGACGGGAGTGGAATCCCTATATCTGATATTTAATCGGTTATGACCATATTTTGACAGAATACTCTTAAACTTTTTTATCAATATGATTACTCTTTTACATCGAAGTATAAGTCAAAGTTTGACGAAGATAAACGGTAATATTTATATCACTATCGCGGAGAGGGAAAATTCGTATTCCCGTTTAGTAGTGAAAATAAAATCTAAAGGGATTAGATAATTTCAATTACTAGTCATGGATCAAAAGTTTAAAGTGTTGTCACAAAGAGACATTAAAAGTACGAAACTACATATTCCTGAAGACTTTTAGTTTGTCGGAACTTTTTAGTGTAAAAGAGGAGTAAGATTCGTTTTCATCGTACACTCGAATCTGTTTTCCGACACTTTCCCGTAGGATAGACAATTCCCCAGGCGTGTGTGATAGTCTCTATAAAGTGGTAAGACTCTACACTTTAGTGTTAAGACACATTACATGTTAAAATAATTTTTACACTGGTTCCCTTTTATAAGTAATGTACGAAGGAAAGAAGAAAATGTCTATACATCAAAATCTTCCGAGATAATATTATAACGTACACCTTAACTACGTTTTCTTTTGTGTTGAACATTGTCCTTTTACATAACCGTATTAAATGAGACATCAGGTAAATAAGAAAGACGTCCAATTAAGAAAAGTTCCATATATATATGTAATGCTCCTGGTATAAATAACATATTTGAACTACAACACTAGAACCGGAGACAAGGAAAATGTCCATAAGTAAATCACCCGACGACACGAAATCGTTTCCCGATAGTGTAGAGGACCCGACTCAAATTAAAACAACACGTACCGTGAAGGCAATCCACCCGAGCCGAAACAACACCTTATTTGACTTTAGTAGGTTTACAAAGTAAATAACCCGACTTGTGAAGTTCGCAACACACACACACACAAATTAAAAGTCGGTAATTGGAAACAGTAACTATGGGTTGAGGTAAAGGTTCTGGGAGTGCTGACAAGAAATTTACTTTAAAGACAAGGGCAAAGTCGGTTAGCCACTCGTTATCGACCGTCTGTCACCGTTTGGTGCATTTCTGGTGGGAGATATGTCACTCTCCTGATGCCGGGTTATGTTAGATAAATAAGTACCAGTCTCGTTAGTTGGGGGTTCCAGAGTCACTGGGCTCACGATACAGTCTAGGACACGCGTGGGTTCCATTAAAGTCACTGCCGTTTGTACTGACCAAGATCTTTCTCCGTAATTTGCACAGAAATTCCTGTTTCCCTAACGTCCTGGTCGCTATTTACGTAGACGTGACGTATAATTTTACAAAGTGATCTGGACCAGGTCACTTTCTTCTCTTTCGAAGAAACAACAAGTGGAATCACTCATATCGAAGAAAGACCTCGACAGTCCCAAATAAATCATTTTTACTTTGTGTTATTAAACTATGTTAATGTACCGTTAAATTTCAGCCCGAATTGATATTCCGAAGTCCCCGAAGGGTCCATCGAGTCACCACTGCTTAGGTGGACGGTTACGTCCTCTGCACTCAAGTTAGGGACCCAGTCTTCTTACGGGACCCCCTCCTTACCGTAGGTTGGGGTCATAAGAACGGAACCTTTAGGACACCTGTCTCCTGGGACCGTCCCGTGTCAGATCCCTCACACCGTTTTCTCAGTCTGTACGGAATCTCTGATCTGCTGTTTGGAATGACCAGGAGTAAAATTAATATACTATCCCTAAATTTCTCTACATTAAATACCCGAAGGGACCACTCAGTCACCATTGCTTAGGTGGACAGTCACCTCTACTACACCCAAATTGGGGACCCACCTCTTCTAGGGGACCTCTTCCAGTACCGTCGCGTGAGGTCACAAGAACGGACCCTTTAGGGTACCTGGCTCCTCGGACCACTCGAAGTCAGGTACCCCAGTACTCCTCAGGCCGTATGACTCGTGCGTACGCGTATCCTAAAAAGGTATAAAGTCTCCTTCCCTTTTACAAAGAGGAAGAAACTTTAATTAAGACGGTATTACTTTTCACTTATAATTACCCATTCTACGGGACAATTCCTATAGTTTTAACGAAGGACACCAAGTTCTTAACACAAAACTAACGTTTCACCCAGAGTTCCACACCAAGGATTTTCGTCGTAGAGTAGTGGACCCCGATGGAGTCTTTTTTAAGAGTCCGGGACTGGGACTTCGAGACCCCCACCGCGGGTCGTCAGACAATTTAACGGGAGGTCCTTACAAGCACGAGTTTAGACTGTTTGTAGAAATGTCATTTACCATAATTTGGTCTACAAATTTCGTTGTCAAACAAAGTCCTTCGACATTTAGTTCGAAAGAAGGACTCCATACACTAAGAAAACTGATTATTTTTATTATATACTCTAGTTTTACCTTCTAAGGGGTAGAGTAGAAATCATCGGACAGGGAAGTGTGACTCTTCAACGACCTCAGATCCCCAATTATACCCTACAACTTAAAGGGAACAGTGATCATGTACTTTCATTAATTATTTTATCTTTACCACCGAAATAATAAACAATGTTGAATGGAGGGTGTCCCAAGAACTCTTTCCCAATTAGTAAAGAATAAACATTTTCCAAAACTTGTTCTATATTAAGTTTCATCATAAAAATACGATACTTTTCGTGGTGTGTCGGTATTTTATAATAATATTAATGTTACATCGAACCACTATCATTGATCGTACGATAATATTGTCTCTTCCCGCGGAATTTCGTTAGTTCAGTTTATTTCAGTGGTGCACTAAAACGTTGCAACGACTGTACTACTGTCAGTACCCTCCTCCCCCACGGTGAAACGATAACAAGAGATTCTTCATTACACTAATTAAAAGGTACTACTATTTCCCGGACATCCATTTCTTGGACAGAGCTCTCTTTCTTTTTCATGTTGTTCCTTAAACTTCTGGACTTTGACCAAGATAAAATGGAACGGACTTAGGTGAACGAAAATGACACATACTTAAATTACTTATTTAAATTAATAACTGGAATTTTTTTGTCTTCACATACCAAAAATTCAGTTCTTTAACGTCATGAGTCCAGTAAAATAATGAGCACATCTATCTTTATCCAAAACACGTATCGACGTTACCTTTCACCCCTCTAGTGTCTTACCCCTTCTAAAAACCACACTAATTTAGGCCGCCGGGAAGAACTAGTAAGTCATTGTCACGGTCAGTGATTTAGAACTGAGTATTTTATTGAAGAGACGCTTTTCCAGTTGTTTCTAATTACTTTTCAACAAACACCAGACCGAACAAGGTCAGCTCTCTGGTATATCTCGTTTTCTGAATACGAGGGAATTGTCTATAAATTATCTTTTTGAGTACAAAACACAGACTTACAGTCCTAGTAAAAACTGTGGTGTGAAAGTTCGTTGAAACGTAAGACGGTTCGTGAAGAAACGTTTCTTGTGAAACGCCACACTCGAGAATAAAAAACTTCTATGATTACGACATCTTAAATATTTAAAGAGTAAAGTCATTCCGTCGTTTATGAACATGGTAGTTATAGTGTCAGTTGGTATCTATGTAATCGTTTCTGATCATCGTAATTGTACTATAATTATTATATATGTATATAACTATATAACCATGTATATAACACATACAACAGATTTTGAAGGAGACGACGACTAATTTCAATATAATTCCTACTTTTTCTTCACCTTGATCTCTTTTTAATGATTTTACATCACGGGTTAACAACAACAAGTCAGCGAGTCAGTACAGGTTGAGAAAACTCTGGGGTACCCGATATCTGACGGTCCGAGGAGACAGGTACCCTAAAGAGTCCGTTCTAATGACCTCACCCAACAGTAAAGGAAGAGGTCCTCTAGAACGACTGGGTTTCTGTTTGAGGATTAAAGACGTGACCGTCCCTATAAGAAAAGACGACTCGGTGGTCCCTTCGGGAGGTTAAATTCAATCACGTGGGTCAAATTTAATAAAAACTCTATCCGTGAATTTTTATATAAACGTTCTCATTACGAAACACCGGACTCTTTAATCCTCTTCCGTTCTAATCCTTTTATTTAGTAAAATTTAACATGAAGGAAGGAATTCATTCCACTAATTTCTTTTTTTAGTTGAATGGTAACGTCACATGGTGAACTTAGACACACTTTAAGTCACAAACTACAGTCAAACTACCTGAACCTATAGATATTAAATAGAATAAAAAAAGAAATTACCTGTGTATCCCATATTTGACAACCTACCCTTTATCTTGTTACAAATCCACTTACCACTTAGGTACTAGTCTTGTCTAATACCGACTCTCACATAGTAAGATTTGTAACGTTAAGAAGAGTGGTATTGTCAGTGATGTTTTTTAGTCGTCGGAATTAAAACAGTTCATAACCTCATGACAAGTCTTAAAATGTGTCTTGTAAAATAGTCACACAATTTAACCAGTAGTCTTAAACACACACACACTTAAACCCTCCTAAGAAAGGGAATAAAATAAATGGAAATCACCGTCCGACGTTCAGGTACCCCAACGTTTCTCAGACTATGTTGACTCACGGGGGGTGGGGTGTGTGTGTCAGTGTATTAAGTGAGGGTCCGGGGGACGAAGGAAAGAGAAGATGAGAGGGTCTGACTTTATCCAAGTCTTTATCGTTGTGTGTTGGACGATTAACCCTTCTCCCTAACTTGTTTAAGGATTTGTCGCCAAAAGTCTAGACCGGGGCCATTGATGAACTTCAGGAAGTCACACAGTTGTAGACATAATTTGACTACAAAGATTTCTTCAGAATGTCATGTGTGAAATAGGAAATCATTCTTTTATTATCTAGAAAGTGTCGTCACATAATTTACCCCTATTCCCCAGTGATTGTGAAAATAATTATAATAAAATCACTTCTATTTAGAGTAAAATATAGGATTTCATCATCATACATATAATTTATAAGAAATTACAACAAACAGTGTTTTCTGAAAAGTAAAAGAGGGTACTAATAAAGATTACCGTACTATAACCGAACATATTATACATGACCTTAACGTGACACTTAAAAATTCCTAACCTTGACAAATAGGGATATCTATAGTCGGGTGGTCGAGTTCCTCACCTGGTGTCCGTTCAGGTCTTTCTTGAGCCTCTGCAGGAGCAGGCAGAAGTATGAGGCCAACAAAACTGAGGGTGGTGACAAGTTCAGTGTACCTGTCATTCAAAAATTTCCGATAGGATTATCATCAGAGAAAATGTGGTAACTCTTCTGTTTGGTCTTTTCTTTTTTCGTCTGTTTGGTTTTTAGTTTTAGGAGTGGTAAATTTCAGTTCCATTTAGTTTCGGTTTTTTCTTTTTTTTTTAAGTTATCCGTTTTTATATTTGTCTTATTTTTATCTAACGTTATATTTATTATACAAAACAGAGGACTTAAAAGTGTACACGGTTATGTAGAGGAATAACTCTACAATTTCATATGTTGAAATTTCATATGTTGAGTTATAAAAAACCATAGAAACGCCTCAATACGTTAGTGGTGGTCTTAGACCAAAATCTCATAAAGGAGTAGGGTTTCATTTCGGGACCCGAGAACTCGTCGGTCGGTGAGGAAGTAAGGGGACTGAAATCGGGAAACGTTGGTGATTATACGAGACACACTTACGCGGAGACCGAAAGTACACTAACCTTAGTACGTTATACACTGGAAAACACAGACCGAAAAAAGTGAGTCGAACCACGAAAACTCCAAATAGGTTCAACATCATACGTAGTCATGAAACAAAGAAAAATAATGTCTCATCTTAAGGCAACATATCTACATAGAATATGTAGACAAATCGGTAAATAGTCGATTAAACAGAAACTCAAGAAAGATGAAAACTGGTAATACTTATTACCACAGTACTTGTGAACACAGGTGTAGCTGTATATAAAATTAAAGAGAACTACATATGAATCCTTAACAACTAAATTTGAGAATTACAAACCCACTTAATGGTTTTGCAAAAAGTCTCTCCAATGTGTTAAAATACGAGGACGTCGTTATAAACTTCTAAGATCAAAGAGAGTGTAGAAGTTGGTGGGAACAATAGGACCGAAAAACTAATATCGGTAAGATCACTCATACGTACCATATAATGACACTAAAATTAAATGTAAAGAAATTACTGACAAAACTTAGAAAGCACACGCATAACTCGTAAACATATAGAAGAAATCGTTTTACAGACAAGTTTAAGAAACGGGTAAAAATTTGACTCAAAAGAAGAATCATATCAAAATATTCTCAAGACATGTACAACACACGTCTACGAAATAGTCTACATACTAAACATTTATAAAAGAGGGTTAGACACACTACCAAAAATGAAAGAATTACTACAATGAACTTCGTGTTTTTTAAAATTAAAACTTGAAAAGAAGATTTAAATTTAGTTAATAGAAATATAAGAACATCGACTTATAATAGGTCGTCATGGTTTTTCCATATATTAAAATTAGTGTATCATTAATTAATTAAATATTAATTAATTATTAATGAAATATCATTTTTCATTACCCAGAATTCTTTATCTAACTATAAATTATACGAAATAATATTAAAATATATTATTAAGGTACTTGATAACTTATAGTTGGATAGGTGATAATAAAGTCTTACTTTTTACAAAAGTAGTGTACCATCAGTGACGTTACTTTTGTTATCGATCTTATTTTTATAGGTATAATAAGTATAATCTCTAATAATTGGAAACATATACATAAACACAGACACACAGACACAAAACACTTCTTTGTCTATTACACGTAAGAAGACGGACTACGTGAATTACAGTTGAAGAGTAAGTACAAGTTCTAGAGAAATAATATCGGAGATTTTAAGGTATTCCTACTATTTACTCGGGTCGAAAAGTATCGGGGGACAAACAAATATCTAGAACATACAACACATTCATTACCAGTAAACTGGATCCCTATAGATCTTTTAAAAACAAAATTAATATTATAATCTTAATATAGTTAATATTAACTATTCTTTCTTAATATAATTAATCTTTTATAAATATCAATACAGAGACCATAACAAAAACAACCACCACCATAACAAAATCACCATCATCTTATCATTGAAAATTTTTTTCCTATGATGGACGAATCTTACGTCTAAAGAAATCCAAATATTGTAAAGTGGATAAAGGTAGTTAAAGGAGTTACTTTCTTCGACTCTCACCCTTTGACCAATAAAAAGTAGTCAAGAATTAGTTATTACAAACTTAATATTTTATGTTACTTCTCTTAATAGGGTCCCAGAAGAATCATTATTTAGGTAACTCATTTGTGTCAAGTCATTCGTAAAAAACTCCTGGTCAAAACCTCATTTACAACCTTTTGTGATAGATTGTGATATAAACACTACCTTTTGTGTTTAGATGAACTCTTTTTGTGTCTTGAAGAATTGTTACCATATGTCCCTTTTCGGTATTGACTAAATATATGTATATATATATATGTGTGTGTAAATTATTTGTCTCCGAAGGTAGTTTCTTCTTCATTAATTGAGACAGAAGTCCGCAGTCTTTGTCGTAATAGTGAAAAGATGTAGAGATACCCCTTTATACCTCCGTAATAATATAATCTTGTCTTCTTTGACTTAATTGTAAATTCAGAGAAATCAGGTTTAGAGTCTCTTCCGTTACCGTGGGGTGAGGTCATGAGAACGGACGTTTTAGGGTACCTGCCTCCTAGGACGATCCGACGTCTGGTACCCCAACGATTCTCAGCCTGTACTGACTCACTAAAGTGAAAGTGAAAAGTGAAAGTACGTAACCTCTTCCTTTACCGTTGGGTGAGGTCACAAGAACGGACCTCTTAGGGTCCCCGTAACCTCGGACCACCCGACGGTAGATACCCCAGCGTGTCTCAGCCTGTGTTGACTTCACTGAATCGTCGTCATCGTCGTCAGGTTAAGATAAAAATTCCCCACTGGGACCACTGAGTCACCATTTCTTAGGTGGTCGGTTACGTCCTCTACCTCGAAACTAGGGACCCAACCCGTCTAGGGGACCTCTTCCTTTACCGTTGGGTGAGGTCATAAGAACGGACCTTTTAGGGTACCTGTCTTCCTCGGACCGCTCGATGTCAGGTGCCTCAACGTTTCTCAGTCTGTGCTTAATCGTTGATTTTTCTTATTGTTGTCATCTGACATTTTCCTTTGGTTGCCTCTGTCCAACTTGTTACAAAGGTCCTAGGATGTAGATACACATCTATTTTTACCCTAATCTCGAAGGAATTACATTTGGACGAGAAACAAAAAGCGAACTTTGACATCTGTTTATAAATCAACCTTCTTTATGGAAAATTATCACCTTAAAGTTGTATACTGGAACCTGCCCCGTACAACAACGAGGAATTCAATCTGATCAGTTTACAAACCAGACTCTCATGTTTTGACCCATCACGAAATTGTTTTTCATTTTGATTTAAATACAAAATTCTCATCGATACTAATAAATTCCAACGTAACAAAGATTAAAATAAAAAGTATATTAAAGTGTAACTGAATAAAACAAAAACCGTATGTTACCAAAGATAAAAAGACGAGGGTACTTCCCTGTATTACTGGAGTAGTAAAAAGGTTATCGTGTCTTTCCCATAATAGACGGTACGGAGAAGGTAGAAAGACATCGAAACCGAGTTATGTTTTGAGAAATCATTATTTCGGTTTCTTTACGAACATAAAAATTGTGGTCTAAAAAGGAGTAAGAGGGGACTGTTTTTAGAAGAGACGAAATAAGACTCAAAATTTCCCAACGAAAAAATTCGACGAAGATTTACACCTTTAATAAACCCATTTCTTAGTTTCAGTAATACAAAAACTTCAATTAGTGAAATTTTCAGTGTCTCAAATTTTCTTAGTTAGTTTCATCGAGTTTTAACGTCCAGTCATCAGACCCACGAAGGTCCTCTCCCTGGAACAGTATAAGTAGAAATATAGGGTTCTTTTCACAATAATGATCAGATGTATAGAGAGGGAGTACTCGAACTCAAAACACTCAGGTTTCAAGTTCAAAAGTGAAGACAAAAAGAGTCTCGTCTTGTAAATAATACTTTAAGACAAAGTCATTGACAGGTAACTTACTAGTTTAGTCACAGAAGTATGTAAAATTAAAAAAATAAAATTCTTTCTTTCACAAACTGATATAGTGTTTAAGAGTTACTTAAACATAAATGTGTATTCCATTCATACATAAACTCTTCATTTAAATCACTTTATTTCAATCTGACCTCTCACCTAGACACCGGTTTCTTTAATATTGGTTTATAAAGTGCCGTATAAAAGTTGAACGATTTACATATACACGACACTTAATAGTGTAACAATCATGAATCCAAAGTCCGTACAACTACAGACTCCTTTCTTAATATAAGGGGTCGGGTACATAAAGTTAATCCCCAGTCGACTACATCAAACAGTTAACAACCGTCCTAAGACAATGGTTTGTGTGTCCTGCAAACCTGTCCTTTTTGATAGACGGACGGGGTGTACAGATTAGAGTTTGGTTGTTTTAAATTGTTTCCGATGAAAGATTTTACTGACGAGAATATTACTCCCACCCATTTTTACTACTTTTGCTGACAAAGTGTTTTTTTCATCGTTATTTAGAGAATGAAATTTCAGTAATAAGATCAAACACACACACTCACAAAACAACAATAAGTTCCTGTTCTTAATGTCCAGAGAACGGGGAATTTACAGTGACGATGACCTCAGCTTTCTCACGAAACCGCTTGATTTTAGAGTCTTGAGTCAATTTGGGTCTAGACAATGAGTCGTCCGATTTGGGTGGTTTCCTTTAAGTGAGACTTAAAAGTCATATTTACCTTAAAAATTTTAACTTTACTATCTATAATTCATAGACGCAAATTAGAAAATTACTTACACGTCTAAACTCCCGGTACTTACCTGAGGGAAAAAATCATATAGGGAATGTATTGTTACGAGATAGTAACACGTCGAGATTTTGAACTTTAATTCATTTGACTCTGAGTTTTGCAAATTTTTCGATTTGGCAGTGAGTTAACTCTAGAATACTGGACTTATAGCTCTGAGAGAAGTGTACAAGGGTTCTGTTATGAGAATAAGTCTAAAGTCTTTAATGGCTAAAAAAATTTTACATCATTTGGGCACCAAAACACCGGTTTGAGACTAATGCCTCTACCAAACACACACACACTCACGAGTCAGTACAGAGTGAGAAACGTTCGGGTGCAAGACACCGGGTGGTCCGAGGAGACAGGCACCCTAAAAGGGTATCTGTCCCACTCTTATGAGCTCACTCAACGGTAAAGGAGAAGGTCCCCTAGAAGGACTGGGTCCCTAGTTTGGGAATAAGAGGACGTAGAGGACTTAACGTCCGTCTAAGAAATGGTGACTCGGTGGATCGTTAGGGCAGCGTTAATATTATCTGAGATTTTCTTTTAGAAGGAAGAAAATTAATCTTACAATTATTTTGATCACTGTTCGTATACCAAATTGAACTTTCACTAGTGAACAGTTTTCCAAGTGGTTTTAGTCACCACATCTTGTACATAAGTAATTTTAGAGTGGACAAAGATTTGTCCACTACACGTCGTAAAAGTAAAAACGTAAGTGGACATTGTTGTTTGAAAGGCTTTTCTTATATCTCGTTCATACATATCGTGGGTGTGTTTTAGTTCGATTTCATAAATCGATAATTCATCCGGTAATGTTGTCACTTCCGTCATATGTGACTTCACTCGTTTCGTTACAACACGCCATTTGTAATCGAAGTATTTTAGGATTTTGTGAATTAATTACTTTTGGTTTGTACCTATTTTGGTTAAATGGGACTAAATGTCTGAGGGAAGTAGATCTTTGTCGACGAATTACAAGAAGAATTTTTGTGTCGAACGAAGAAAGTCATAATTGTTCGATAATAACACTCAATACAGAAAGAAAGTCATATATTTAAGGGAATTTCACTTACGTCTCTTCAAATATTTTACGTTCGAATTACAACAAAATTGTATACGGAGTCCCTAAAAAAAACTTGTAACTGTCAATACTACTTTCCGTAGAGAGAAACAGAGAGTATTTAAATCGAAAGACGTAAAATCAAAGGAACAAAATATTACAGTTCTCTTGACGAAAAGCTATTTATACATGAAACTATACTTGTGTCTGACCATCGTACCTACTCCTAAGTTTCTAGCACTCGAAACCATAGTCTTGACTCGAATGAAAAGAAACTGTATCGGAGTATGTTCATATCATGATTAAGGTGTTTAGAAATTCTCAATCTTTCGACAGTACACCCACTTCCTTAAGTATGAACAACTCTGAGTAGACACTTTGGTCTTAATCGATATGAATCTGACTTCGTTGAATCGTCATCGTCTTTGTGTGTACGAGTACGTTTAATTACTTTACTTTGACATTTTTAGACATTTGAAATGTCTAAAAAGATCGTACCTGTAAAATGTATGGTTTCTGTATTGGGAAACAGAACGACATAAAACTAACTCCAAGATATAAACATGTAAAAGACAGAAGTGAATTTTTATAAAATTTTACGACGTTGATTATTTCTTTACGGTCTTTGATAATGTACTTTCTCATAGTAAACACAATAATACACAATTGTCAACCTGTGTCTGAAAAAATTTTTTGACTTTATCGTTAAAGGTAGTAGTGGAAGAAATAAAAGAGAAAAAAGAGTCGGAAGGATTTCATCCCAATGAGGTAGAGTAGAGGTAACTTAAAATGTAAAATAAACTGTTACTTTATACAGTTCGATTTCTGAAGAATCTTATACCGATAATTTGATATCATATACCTTATAATTAACTTCTTCCATGACACTATCAATATAAATTCAGTTCGTAAAGATTTTTAATCGTCCTGTAAGTTTACAACTTTTTCGATTTTCAGGAAAAGAGGGACTTTACTTTGCCACTATTTTGAGGTTATTTTTCACAAGTTATTTACATTTTGTCCTTGAACGAAAAAACTAAAAACTATAATCAAAAGTCCAAGTTTAAAAGTCTAAAAATAATTTTTATCGAGAAATAGGAGGTAAGGAGCTTACTTTCTTAGTTCTTTCGACAATTTAACACGATCGTCACCCTGACAACCTCCTGGAACTTCAACAATTGAATTATTTACAGAAAATAAATTATAAACAATTAGTGATATTTAAAAGGTATACGAAAATTTTGTCCTCGAGATCGAGGTGTTGAGACTCAGAGAAAATATACGAAGGACGTCGGTGTCCTTAAAATGTGCACGACAAGGATGAAAAGAAGGAGACACATTTAGAAAGAAAGGTACGTCTAGAGTTGTGAACAAGAAGAAGACCCTTTGACAGAGGGACTAGGTAGTTGAAGGAAAGGTAAGATCCGAAAGAATAGACGATCACGTAGAGTAAGTATTGTAGTATTGTTTGTAGTATAAACAAACAATACTTACATTGAACGGGTAACAAACTCACTAGTACTCTATTAAAGATGGAAGATGGGCTTGAGATACGTGGTCCTCCGGTCCCTGACTGAGAGGAAAGTAAGAGGTAAAAATAGGAGTCTCAAATTGTCTTATTGACCGTGGAGAATTATCCTTGAGTCTTTTACTAACTCACTCATTTCCATAATCACTTACTTGTTCTCCACTATTATCTCTAATGACTGTTTAACGTGTGATGTATATTTTGGTGCTTTTGCTCTTAACAATTTATGTCATCTTCCTGTTTGTCTATCTACTGTTTCGATCTTTATAACTGTCCTGAAACACGATTAGGTTTCTTAAACTTAATTAACTCATTGAATGGATGGTACTTCATAAAATTTGTCCCCTATTACATCAAGGCGAGAAGTAAAACCTTCATTGTTGAACCTTAGTACACTTGAGTCTTGACTTTCTCCTATAACCTTCGTCCCACTACTTAATCTTTCTGTACCGTAACGAGCCTGTGAAGATAAACCAAAGTTTTCGAAAAACGAAACAGAACGTCCAACTAGCGGTTGGGGTCAAATAAGTTCCGATGGCTCACTACATGGCAGTCTGAAGTCCGGACGTCCGATGTTGTTGTACCGTCTTAAATCTACGGTTTCAGGGCTGACTCTCTTCACGACAGAATCAGTTAGACTTTTTCCCCCACTGAATGCTTTAATTTCAAGCTGGTATAAAGTTACTCAAGGTTCCTTACCTATCACTTAGATTTTGTCAAGCATGATGACTTCTTCCAGTCATAAGTCTAAAGATCGTACTTGGTTGGAATTTGGTACTCTAGTTGAAGACAACTTCGAGATCAAAATAGTAGAAGGAATCTTCTCATGGTTGTCTCTTAAGACTTTCACTTGGGCTCTTCACAGTAACAAGAAGAAAATAAGACTCTTCAAGTATCTTAGATTGTTGAGTTTTTAAAATCACGTCCAAACACACGGACTACGTGTCACTCCGGTTTGTGGTTTTACAACCTCAAGTCTCGTCTCTTTCTAAATAACGTCCCGACACGTTCCTCTATCCACCGAATACGGAATTTTTCGGGACTGGAGGAGTTTTCCAAAGTCGTTTCGTATTTCGGTCTATACTCACCACCCTTCAGCTTCCCAGACACTAGTCGAGTGTGTGTCAAGAGAATAACCGACTACCACTCCATTATCCCACCTTAGTGTCCCCAATTATTATTGTCAGGAATCTAAGGTCATCAGGACCCCGACACACGAGTACCAGGAGTTCGTTAATTGTAGAAGGTAAAACACCCTCGAAAAGGTGTAGACATTTTGTTGAGTCCTTTATACGTAGTTTATGACAATAACCATGAAGTCTCTCCCCCTGATTTCGTCTCCTATTCCCCCTTCTGTACAGGGTCCTTCCGTGGTATCCCAGGACAAACCAATGTTTGACTGTAAGTTCATCAAACTTAAAAAGAATTCCTTTGTAATCGAAGTTGAGAACAAACAGATATGTGACCTTAAACTAACATTATGAAAGGGAAAAACAAAAGTGTGTACCGAAATCGAGTAAACCGAAGTAATTTCCTGTCCGATTACCTTTGAGTTCATGTGTCCGACAAGAAACAGAGAGGAGACAACAACCACATCATTTCGTACTGTAACGGAAAATATTGGGAGAAAGGGATACTCGACACGGTCAGCCTAAGTATTAAAGATTAGGCCTTCCGGTAAACTTACAAACGTTATCGTAAGAAGAATTACTACAGGGGAGAAGTAAAGGGGAACCATTGAAAAGAACAACGTCTACCAAATTTTAGTTAGACGCTACCTGTATTTTAATTATATCAGAGTTGATCAGGTAAAAGATCAAAGGGGAAAGGATTTGATCTTCAACCGTTATTTACCATAGTAGTTTCATGTTTTTCAGTATAGGTTTCATATTATTTAGGGGTGGAAAAGACGAAGAGACGATTAAAAACACATTTTTCGAAAAAAAGATTTGTATAAAATACACTTAGTCATATTTTCGTCGGAATTCTTTTATACACATCTAACAAGTACGATCGTATATCTACATGTAGAGGTTGGTTTCTCGGAAATTTAATATATATATAGAATATTAATCGTTATGTCTCTTTCCAATAGAAGTGTAACCAAATGTCACACTATATGACTGTACCAGTCTTCACGTATAAAAATTTCCGTAGTAATTAACTGGAAATCCTAAATATTTCTTTTTTAATGATTTTTAATTATTATCCTAGAAACAGAGGGTAATATAAAACGAAATACACCTTTTACATATTTCATTACTCACCCCACCCATTTAAAGTACGTCTTACGACACAAACTTCGTGTGAAGGTTTTTAGTCAAAGTGACGTCAATCTGAAAAAGAGGTCTTGTCTGTAAACAGTGTCAATCTAAATGCAAGTAGAGGAGAAAGACGCCGAAGACTTCCCTTGTTTACCCCGAGTCGACCCGACACAGACCCTTGCTACTCACCCAAGAAAGTGTAGACACATTATTAACTGGACAGTCCTTTATCCGTGGCACAAGAGCGGTGCGGTCGTCATTCCCTTTACTCTTTGGTCAAGAGGTTTCACAATGAAAAGTTATTTCAGATGGATTACTGATGTTTTGGTGATCCGTTTGTCAACCTAAATACAGTAACACGGTGTAAAGTCTGGTCGTAATAGTGTATCTCCTCATTATTTCTCGTCATAACACCCTTGCACAGAGACACACAAAAGACGTACGTGGTATGAAGTCACTTTACACAACACTATTAAATAGTTTGTACCCTTTGAAATAACCATTCGAAAATTTATAGAAAATACTAACTTCACATGTGTAAAAGTTTATTGATTTAATACATCAATACTTTTGTAATTAGAATATACATTTTTAAGAAAGTATGGAGTTTTAATATACTGAAAACGAAGTTCCCAATCATGAAACTAAACGAAAAAGTGGACAACCGAATTTGAGTCAATATGACTCTTAACTACAAAAGGTCCTTTTAATCATACTGAATCGAGAGTTTATGTGACCTATCCTCTATGATGATGACAGGTTTTAGTTCTTAATAAAGTATAAGTAGAAAAGAAACATATTAATATTAATCAATACCCTTTTTGGTATTTCCTTCTCTTAACATCCTTTAATTTTAGACAGGTAAAGTGTAAACTAGGTTGTACTTGACAAAAGTAATTATAGAAGGCTCAAGGAACGGGTAGTTACATTTTATTCAAAGTTTAGAATTTAATACTTAGTCAAATGTCGTTAGTTAATATAAAGAGTAATACTTTTGTTTTGACAGAAAAGAGACACAACCACTTTAAATATAGATACAAAGACAAAAATACACATTTTGTGTTTGGTTTTCTTTTGTTTTTCTATCAGTCATTATGATGATGAGTCTTTATTACCGACCACTTTAAAACCTTACGTAGGAGAGTCTTATGAAAACTATCGTCATAAAAACAACAACAACAAAACGAACGAACAAACAAAATGTTTTCTCCTCGGATAATCTCAGTTTTCTCAGTTGTAAGATTTTAGTCTGTATAGACCAAGTTCAAAAGGGAGTGACAAATTGAATCTATTCAGATAATATTATCGGAAGGAAAAGGAATAGACATTCTGATTCGACCCAACAAAAAAATAAAGGACACTTAAAACAAACACTCTTACAATAAAAATAACACTTTTAATTTAGAATGAGAATGGAATCAAGATCCGTATATCCTCTGTCTTTAAGCTTACAATTCACAATTTAAATAACAACTCCTGCATAGTGACATCGACAAAATAAACGAAATTTAGATAGGTAATATAAATTTCCTAAAAAAATTTTGTGAGTGACAAGTAAGTCTTGATGATCTTTGTTCTGGGAGACGTAAAACAGAAATATAAGTATAAGACATTCGTCGTAATTACGTGTAATTCTGAATGTTAAACAGAAATAAGATTACTGAATAAAACGTCGGGGTTCACGCGGAGGTGTTAGACAGTGACACGACTGACAACCTTCGGTGTTATCGTGTTCATAATCACAAAGGACCCTAGGAGGAGGAGGTCTAGTAGTCTTACCTTAATAGGTCCTTATGTTCCATTCCGGACCTACTTCTTCCTTCCAAGTGTCTATTTTGAAGGGTTTCTTCAGAGTTCCAGTACACCTACGTCTCATAAAGACCACCGGGAGAATGACTCAAACTCACATTTCTTTATATACAAACACACTGAGCATTTCTTCGTTTACGTGTCTTAAGTATCTTGGATTTAGGTCCGAGTGTTTATTGTGTTTGAATAAACCTGTTCATTTGGTATTATCACGTTACCAATAAAATATATATATATATATACACACACACACACATAATATATATATAAATATATATATATTTATATATATATAATTATCACGTCACCAATAATATATATAATATATATATTTATTTAAAAATATATATTATATATATATTACACCAACGTCTAGGAGTCCTTAAATGTTTCTACCTCATTTCCTATCTATCACTTCGGGATAGGATCTTTGACAGAAATAAAAACAATCTAAAGACACATTACCCTAATACAACAAATCAATGATTCACCACAAGGAGACTGAGAAACGTTAGGGCATCTGACATCGGTCGGTCCATGAGACAAGTACTCTAAGATGTCCGTTTATGGTCTCACCCAATGGTCAAGAAAGAGGTCTCCTAGAAGGGTTGGGTCCCTAACTTGAGAATAGAGGACGTAATTGTTCGTAACCGTCCGAAAACGTCCACCTAAGAACGGTGACTCGATGGTCCCTTCTGGCGTTCGGAATCCGTCGATAAAAGTTTTGCAAAGGAGTATTTTTTTCTACGAAACACCCAAATATCACAACGGACCTCTTATTGTCCCTACCGCCTCAGACCATCCGACGACAGATATCCCAGTGTGTCTCAGCCTGTGCTGACTTCCCTGAATCGTCGTCGTCGTCGTCACAACCCTATCTCTATCCTTCATGGTAGAGGGTGAGGTTTAAGAAAATGGTTCAAGAACTATTCTCGGTATGTGAATCAGAGAGTCAGTACAGACTGAGAAACGCTGGGGTACCTGGGGAGGTCCGAGGAGACAGGTACCCTAAGAGGTCCGTTCTTATGACCTCACCCGACGGTGCGGGAGGAGATTCGCTAGAAGGGTTGGGTCCCTAACTTGGGTCCAGAGGGGATAACGTCCCCCTAAGAAGTGGCAGAGTCGGTGGTCCCTAAGGGTCAGGTCCCTAACTTGGGTGTAGAAGACGTCACGTCCACCTAAGAAATGTCGATTCGGTGGTCCCTTCGAGACTCTTTTCCCTCGGTAACTTTTTTGTTTAAAATCTTTCCAAAATAAAAAGTTGTCTACTTAAACAACGATAAATCTTTGTCTTATATAGGTAACAAAGAAGTGGTAGTAAACTCTCTGTAATAAACTCTTTGTGTTCAAAAGATTGAAACTCTTTACTAAAACTAATTAACACTATACTAATCTGGTGTACCCTCTCATTTTGTATAGTAATTTGGAACATTTTTAAGTTTTAATACAAAAAAACGGTAATTATTTATAAACATCTGAAGACTGTTATTATATGATTCATCTAGATAATCTTTTCTTTTGATCTGTGGGGTGGAGTGGGGTCTTTACGTAGCAACCATACACTTTAATTCGACTTATTAAAATAAGTTTTGTAATAATGAAGATCCTTTTTTTTTACAATTTCATGTCAAAAGGATTCAATTACCAATTCAATGACTTCGTTTACCTGATTTAAACGTATTCTTAAATAAAATTTCAGTAAGGGTAGTGAAATATTTCTTTACACAGATTCTTATATTCTCATTCACGAAAGATATTATCGTATTAATGTATTTAAGACTTTAAAATATTCGTAATTCTATGTAAGTATGACCTACTTCGTGTTCGACCTTAGTTCTAATGACCCTCTTTATAATTATTGGAGTCTATACGTATACTGTGGTGGGAATACCGTCTTTCACTTCTTCTTGATTTCTCGGAGAACTACTTTCACTTTCTCCTCTCACTTACAACTGAATTTCGAGTTGCAAGTCTTTTGATTCTAGCACCATAGGCCAGGGTAGTGAAGTACCGTTTATCTACCCCTTTGTCACCGACTGAAATAAAAACCCCCGAGGTTTCAGTGACGTCTACCACTAACGTCGGTACTTTAATTTTCTGAGAATAAGGAACCTTCCTTTCAATACTGGCTGGATCTGTCGTATAATTTTTCGTCCCTGTAATGAAACAGTTGTTTCCAGGCAGATCAGTTCCGACACCAAAAAGGTCATCAGTACATACCTACACTCTCAACCTAACATTTCTTTCGACTCGTGGTTTCTTAACTACGAAAACTTGACACCACAACCTCTTCTGAGAACTCTCAGGGAACCGGACGTTCCTCTAGGTTGGTCAGGTAGGATTTCCTTTAGTCAGGACCCACAAGTAACCTTTCTGACTGCAACTTAGACTTTGTGGTCATGAAGCCGATGGAGTACGCTTCTCGACTGAGTAAACTTTTCTGGGACTACGACCCTCTCTAACTTCTGCCCTCCCTCCCCTGCTGTCTCCTACTCTACCAACCTACCGTAGTCCCTGAGTTACCTGTACTCAAACCCATTTGAGGTCCTCTACCACTACCTGTCCCTCCGGACCGTACCACGTCAAGTACCCCAGCGTTTCTCAGTCTGTGCTGACTCGTTGATTTGACTTGATTCTGTGTAACAAAATTTTCGTTTCTTAATAGATGGAACCACACACACACACACGAAATTAATCAAATCCTAAAATGAAAACATAGTAGTTCCTGATTTATAGAAGTCGAAGGTGACTAAATTTATAAATAAAAAAAGTGTTGTACTATTAAAAAGTATTTAACATTTAAAAGAGTGAGTATACTCAAACAGGACAAAACCATGTTTACACATATAAAACCATTCTCAATTTATAAGGAGGTAATCATTGAATCCGAAGTATCTGATTTTCTTCAGACTTTAAGTTGCAGTAATATAATTAAATTTCTTTTTCTTAGTAATTAAATGGATAAAGTCTTTGTTTAGCACCTAAAAGGAGGAACACAGAGGGGTACGTCTAATAATTAAGATATATTATCTTTATTCACATGTGTCTTACAAAGTGTTGTGTAAAATGTTCGTCTAAAAGTGTAGGGTTTTCTTTTATACTGAAATTTAAATTAAGAATAACCTTCACGTTCGAATCGTAGGGAGTGTCGTCACACATTTCTGAAGGGTGGTGAGGCAAGTAAGAGTACGCACACATACACACACATCTATACAAAACTAGTTATAATTCTAAATAATGACAGTTACATTTATAACTGAAATTAAAATAGAGTCAGTTATGGATATTGAAATCGGTCAATTAGAACAATTGATGAAGACACATTCAATTATAAAAGAATTCACTTTATATTTAATGAATCTATACGTGGATATATGAAACCTATGATGTTGAGTATTAGTGGCATAAAATTATCTAATATACGTATCATTTAGAACTATTTACTTAATTGGTCTTCTTAAATACACAAAATTAGGTATGGATTTATGAAAGCGTTGGTTCCTGGTGAAAGGTCTGAAACGTCTCCACAACTTTAACTTAGTAACAAGACACTCGTAAGTCACACACCCCAAAAACCCCCTAAAAAACCGGTGAGACTTATTGTACGACCCAAAATCAAGGGACTGATCCTAGTTTGGATACGGGGACCGAGGGGTCATCATTGTACCTGAGTTGGACACCTGGTGATTTCTTCAGGGTTCATAAGTCACAAGGAACATTTTATGTTTCCTTACGACGTTACAAAATCAAAGAAAATAAAAAGGAAATTATGTGTGTGTACACGCCTCTGTACGTGTGTGCGTTTATATGTATTTATATACACATACGACGACGACGACGATTCAACGAAGTCAGCACAGACTGAGACACGCTGGTGTATCTGTCGTCGGATGGTCCGAGACGGCAGGGACCCTAAGAGGTCCGTTCTTGTGACCTCACCCGACGGTAAAGGAGGTTACGTACTTCCACTTTTCACTTTCACTTCAGTGAGTCAGCACAGACTGAGAAGCGGTGGGGTACCTGACGTCGGGTGGTCCGAGGAGGTAGGTACCCTAAAAGGTCCGTTCTCATGACCTCACCCCACGGTAGCGGAAGAGGTTTTTGTCTGATTTAATCCGTAAGTTTTTACAGTAAATGTTTATTCGGATCTTTTATCTGACCAATGATAATTTTTTACGTTAGTTAATATTACTTGATTAATGGTCTTTTCTATTGAAATATAAGAAAACTATAAGTGAAATGTAAAGATATCTAGACCACAGACCCCTTACTTTGTGCTAAGGTGTAGTTGTTTTGACACCTACGTCGGTAAGCTAGACATTAGTAACCCCCTAATAAGGGTCCATAAGTCATGGCCCATCTCCAACGTCGGTCATGGTCACGACCTCAACCTCATTTTTCACTCGGTGTCGGTTATTATTAACCACTCATGGTTAGCTATATTAGACGCGAAATCTTAGTCAGTTGACCATTGTTCCACGCAATAAAAAAACTTAGATGTAGGGTTGTCACGTATAAACCATTTATTACTCATTAGACTATGTGTGTAGTATATCCGTTTATCAATACTGAGCTCAAAGATTGTTTTTTCAAATCGTTAACAAGTACGAGAATCCCATAGGTGTTTGAAGAATTTTATTATTACTAATTCTAAAATTTACGACGTTCAACCAAACTTTTAATGAAAATTAGTTATCAAAGTAAACATTAAAACTACGAAAATTTTATATGATCCTATACTCCGTCAATAACTTCTTCCCACAATACAAAGTGTAAATATACGAAAGAGAATCGGTCTCTTTACAGTTTTTAATTTGTCTTTGTCCGGTTTTCTTTGAAACATTAGGTTTATTTGATAGGGTTTCTTCTTTAGGCACAAGTCAGATGATAGTAGTAATATCTTTTAGCGAGGGATAGTGGTACGTAATACAAACTGAAAAGAACTTTATATATATTTACCTTAACATGTCTTATATCATAAAACACAGACTGAAGGAAGTGATTTACATCATAAAAACTCTAAGAGTGTATATACATAATACGTTAAGTATGTAAAACAAAGACTCGTCATAAGTTAACACACTTGCATAGTATAAAACAAAGAGACAAAAAGAGAACTCTCTGACACATTCAAAAATCCTCCTATATACAAAAATAAAAAACACCTCTTACTGGATCTTCATCTTAAAGACCCATTTTCGTGACTATATAAACTCAAATATTCATTGAATTTATAAAGAAGTATGACATATTAAAACATGAGAGTGAGTTTTCCTTATACTGAGGTTGAAAAAGATGCAGGATTTGCTGTAAACTATAACGGTAGACAGTAATATCAGTGACGTCACTCAAATTCTCAGGGGAGTGACAGTAAAATTGAAATCAAAAGACACTACTGATTACTACAACCCGTTGAAGTACACAAGAATAACTGGTAAGTGCACAAAAGAAAACATTTTAAAGGTTCAGAAACGCAAAATCTTTACCACGGGAAACAGAAAGCAATGACTAATTCTCTTCAATAAACAAGTAAAAACTATATTCAAACGACAGTATCTAAAAAAGCGTCTATAAAAGAGGGTTAGATACCGAAAGAATAAGGAAAAGAATTACAGTAGAAAACTTACTCGTTTTCAAAATTCACGTGCACTACACCTTAAATAGTTTTAACATAAAGTACAAATCACGAAAGATTCTTTGATACAGGATGTAGATCTCTCGTTTATAAAAAAAAGGTCTTCAAAATGTCAAAATCTAACATACGAATCAAGATATTAAACAGAATTTCTTTAACGCACACCAAACTCCCAACTCCAAATAGACGAAGGTATACATTTTAAATTTATGGGTCCGTATAAAGTGACCTTTTCGAAAGGAAAGGAGTCAATCGATAGATACACACGTAGGTAAGGCCTAAGAGATACAGTAAGGTAAAGAAATATATAGAAGTATTCGGTTTGGTGAGACAGAACTAATGATTATCGAATATCTTTCAGAACCTCAGTTTATTACACTTATGACGTAGTAAAAGAAGAGGTTTTAACGAAAGTGACAAAGTCTGGAAAACGCAAAGGTATATGAAAAGTTTTAGTCGTACAGTCAAAGATGTTTTAATAGAACCTTAACTCTAACTTTTACGTCACTTAGATATGTGGTTTAACTTTTCCAATTGATAAAATTATCAGAAACAAAGAGAGACTCTTGTACTATATGGAGAGGTAATACATAGAAATAAAAGGAGTTGTTATAGAACATCAAAAGTCACATACTGGAATTGTATACAAAACAATTTTAAAAAGACCTCATAAATTACAAAAAAATGTGACAATAATCACCTAAATATTTTAAAGTAAAAAGTTGATAAAACAATATATTTTTACAAATAAACGTTATAGAGGAACAAAAACATAATGGAAATTGACATTACAAACTTCCTACTCGTCCTTACTGAAAACAAGAATTTATGACACTTAACTACGAGAGAGATAAGAGGAAAAAGTAACGGGTGGATGGGAGAGAGAGAAAAGTGGGAGAGAGTTTAAACTTAGAACTATTCCTAGATAGTTAAAGTAATTATGTAAGTTGTTTGTTTCAAAACCGAAACAATCAAAATAAATAAAAGATTAATTCGTTAAAGACTATAAGAAAGAAGACAAATGTAATTACAACGAAGAATTCTATCTTTACTAACTCTTATTTAGTTACTAAACCCCGAAATAACACTTATAAATTTCAAAATTTGAAAGGAGACTTGTGAATAAGTCTATTTAAAATATTTAAACCACGCAACACAAAGGTAAATAGTATTTCAACTTTTGTAAAAAGTCAAAGACATTTCTGAAAACTAAAAACGTCTTCAATAAACCTTTACACAATCATTTAAAGGTTTACAAAATGATAAAAGGTATATCGAAAAACAACTAAAGATTAAATTAAAGTGACTATAGTCTTTCATATAAAACGTACTTGAATCGAAAAGTTTATAAAATAAAATATCGGGTCTTAAAGTGGAATCAATTACAAGGAACATGTAAATTTTTGATCCAAGTAATAATAAAAAGATTAAACCTTACCTTACAAGATTTTTTTAGTCAGTTTAGTCAAATATCATAATAAGTCCAGGAATCAATAAAAGACAAATAAACAAAAATTAATTATTCTTTCGGACTTTTAAGTCATATTAATATCTAAACATAAAAAGAGGTAAAACAAACATTCAAAAATAAAGTACATAAAACGATGAGACAAAATTGATTCATGTATAATTATAAAAACAGAATCAATTGAATACGAAAAAGTAATACTTTACGGGGTGCAATAAAGGACGACGACGATGTCTCTCGTTACCGTTGGGTGAGGTCAGGAGGACGGACCTTTAAGGGTACCTGCCTCCTCGGACCATCCGACGTCAGGTACTATAAAAAAACAGAACCTTGAATGACAAAGACTACAATGACGACGACGACGATTCAGCGAAATCAGCACAGGTTGAGACACGTTGGGGTATCTGTCGTCGGGTGGTCCCAGGTTGCGGGGACCCTAAGAGGTCCGTTCTTGTGACCTCACCCAACGGTAAAGTCGAAATATTCAGAAACACAAAAAATTTAAAAAAGACAGGAAATTTGAGGANATGACACTTAACTACGAGAGAGATAAGAGGAAAAAGTAACGGGTGGATGGGAGAGAGAGAAAAGTGGGAGAGAGTTTAAACTTAGAACTATTCCTAGATAGTTAAAGTAATTATGTAAGTTGTTTGTTTCAAAACCGAAACAATCAAAATAAATAAAAGATTTTAAAGACTATAAGAAAGAAGACAAATGTAATTACAACGAAGAATTCTATCTTTACTAACTCTTATTTAGTTACTAAACCCCGAAATAACACTTATAAATTTCAAAATTTGAAAGGAGACTTGTGAATAAGTCTATTTAAAATATTTAAACCACGCAACACAAAGGTAAATAGTATTTCAACTTTTGTAAAAAGTCAAAGACATTTCTGAAAACTAAAAACGTCTTCAATAAACCTTTACACAATCATTTAAAGGTTTACAAAATGATAAAAGGTATATCGAAAAACAACTAAAGATTAAATTAAAGTGACTATAGTCTTTCATATAAAACGTACTTGAATCGAAAAGTTTATAAAATAAAATATCGGGTCTTAAAGTGGAATCAATTACAAGGAACATGTAAATTTTTGATCCAACTAATAATAAAAAGGTTAAACCTTACCTTACAAGATTTTATTAGTCAGTTTAGTCAAATATCATAATAAGTCCAGGAATCAATAAAAGACAAATAAACAAAAATTATTTATTCTTTCGGACTTTTAAGTCATATTAATATCTAAACATAAAAAGAGGTAAAACAAACATTCAAAAATAAAGTACATAAAACGATGAGACAAAATTGATTCATGTATAATTATAAAAACAGAATCAATTGAATACGAAAAAGTAATACTTTACGGGGTGCAATAAAGGACGACGACGATGTCTCTCGTTACCGTTGGGTGAGGTCAGGAGGACGGACCTTTAAGGGTACCTGCCTCCTCGGACCATCCGACGTCAGGTACTATAAAAAAACAGAACCTTGAATGACAAAGACTACAATGACGACGACGACGATTCAGCGAAATCAGCACAGGTTGAGACACGTTGGGGTATCTGTCGTCGGGTGGTCCCAGGTTGCGGGGACCCTAAGAGGTCCGTTCTTGTGACCTCACCCAACGGTAAAGTCGAAATATTCAGAAACACAAAAAATTTAAAAAAGACAGGAAATTTGAGGATATAGAGACATAAATTACATGTAAAGATAATAAATTTAATGTATAACAAGTCGAAATAAAAAATAGGTTATACTTTTAGAGAACGAAAATTAACCTCATAAATAATAGAAACTACACTAGTAGTTACAAAACATCGAATCTCGACGGGAGAAGGAGAAAAAAAAATTAACTTAAACAAGAATCAAAAGGTTTAAACGATTAAAGAAATCCTACATATTCTATTGAAAGACATCTTATAAAATATGAGTGATAACTTGACAATTTATAGGAATGAAAATGTTACTAACGAGATCCTGACCGGATATAATATAGAATCTTTTATATTAAAGTAAAGGAGGGAAAGTTCGAACAAACGATAACCAAATGGAAAATGAAGACATGTACATTATTTTTGGTTATCTTTAAGACTGAAAGAAGTGAGACATACTGTCTAGATCCAGGTAGGTTTAGAGATGTTTACTGGGTTAAAGTAAGTAAAATTACCAACTCATTATAAGATAAAGATAAACGTAGTATAGAAGAAATAGGTAGGTAGATAACTGTCTGTAAATCTAACGAAGGCATAGGACTGACAACAATTATCAGTCACGATGTTACTTGTAACCTCACGTACTTAGGAAAAATGATACCTAAAGAGTCCCATATACAGGTCATCACCCTAACGACCTAGTACGCCATCAAGATGAAAGTCACAAAATTCTCGGAAATATAATAAGAGGCATCACCTACATAGTTAGACGACATATCGAGTCCCTTGGATCGAACTACGAAACACCATTTGGTCTACCCACCCTACCCTCCCACCCTACCCTTCTTCCAGTTTCTCCCTCCCCTATATACATGTGTATACTGTCTAAGTGAAGTAACATGTCGTCTTTGATTGTGTTGTGAATTTTGTTTTTAAGTCACGTCAAGTCAACGAGTCAGTACAGGGTGAGAAACGTCGGGGTACCTGACGTTGTCAGTTCCGGAGAGACAGGTAGTGGTTGAGGACCTCAAATGGCTTTGAGTACCGGTAACTCAACCACTACGGTAGGTTGGTAGAGTAGGAGACAGCAGGGGAAGAGGAGGGCGGAAGTTAGAAGGGGTCGTAGTCCCAGAAAAGTTTACTCAGTCGAGAAACGTAGTCCACCGGTTTCATAACCTTAAAGTCGAAATCGTAGTCAGGAAGGTTACGTATAAGTTCTGACTAAAGGAAATCCCACCTGACCAACCTAGAGGAACGACAGGTTCCCTCAGAGTTCTCAGAAGAGGTTGTGGTGTAAAGTTTGTGTAGTTAAGAAGTCACGAGTCGAGATATCAGGTTGAGAGTGTAGGTTGTGTTGATGACCTTTTTGGTATCGAAACTGATCTACCTGGAAACAACCAATTCATTGTAGAGACGACAAATAATACGATAGATCCAACCAGTATTGAAAAGAAGGTTCCTCGTCCGTAGAAAATTAAAGTACTGACGTTGGTGTTAGACTTCACTAAAACCTCGGGTTCTTTTATTTCAGACTGTGACAAAGACAACAAAGGGTTAGACAAACGGTACTTCACTACCTTGGTCTACGTACTAGAATCAAAAGACTTACAACTCGAAATTCGGTTGAAACAGTGAGAGGAGAGAGTAAAAGTAGTTCTCCGATAAATCAAGAAGTGAAAGACGGTACTCCCACTATAATAGACACATTTACTCCAATAACTATAATAAGGGTTGTTATAACTAAACTCGTACACGAAGTAGGTAAGGTCGTATAGAGTACTACATGAATGAGACGTATATTCAATTTGTTCGTCCCACTGTTATATGTCGGAACTGTATGAGGAAAGGGTCAAACTTTGGTTAGACAACAAGGTACAGGTCAAGATTGACAACGAAAGACTGGACGTAAGTCTAAAGAGTCCTCCGTCCAGTCCACCAGACCATAAGGGTAGAATAGAGAACTTAAAAGGTGTCAAATAACACTAGGTGTGTCAGTTTCCGAAACCGTATCAGTTATTTCCTCTTTATCTACAAAAGGACCTCGAGAGAACGAAAAAGCTACTAGGTCGTCTACAATGATTAAACTAGAGACCAATGAGACGGAAAAGATTTAGGTCGAACTTGTAGACCTTGAAGTGTCAAGTATATGACAACTTCAGACCGAACCTCTTAAAACTCGTAATGAAACGATCGTGTACTCTACTCTCGTTAACACACCATCAGACTCGAAAGAAACCGTAATGGAAAGAAACGTTTACCTTACTTTTGACTGGAAAAGGTCAGGACACTGGTGACGACTCAAAAGGTTTAAACGACCGTAATAAATCACGTCGTCAAGGTGTCGTAGTAGAAAATCCTAACTTTATTGAGTTGACCTTAAGGTAGTGGAGGTGATCGAAACAAGTATCACTATGAAGGATTCCGGGTGAACTGTAGTGTAAGGTCCTACAGACCGAGATCCACTCACTAGTGTGGGAGTACTAATAGACCCAGTACTTCTAGAAAAAACATGTCAAGAAGACACACAAGAACGGTGGAGAACTATAGTAGACGAAGACAATCCAGGTATAGTAAAGACAGGAAATAACTCGGGTAGAAACGTACCTTACAAGGGAACCATAGAGACTAAAAGAACTTCTCTAGAGAACAGAAAGGGTAAGACAACAAAAGGAGATAAAGAAACGTGACTAGTGACTCCTTCCGAAAGAATAGAGAGGAACGATAAGAAACCTTGAGAGGTAAGTTCACCCAAATAGAAAGGAAAAGAGGAAACGGAAAGAGAAGAGAACAAAAGAATCGATAAACATTCCGGAGGAGTTTGTTGGTAAAACGGAAAAGTGTACTAGAGAGGGAATTAAAAATCAGTGTGGTCGACGACACTTACGACGGGAGACTGTAGAGGATGTTTATTTTAACACTAAAAGTGGAACCCAAGATCGAGGGATCGTGACGTACCTAACTCGAGAGATTCCCCGATCTTTCGAAGTACTTCCGTACAAAAAAGGACTGACAAAATAGAAAGTTTTCCGTTTAGGCACATCAAGTGGGACTAAAATAAACAGTAACAGAAATCGAACAATTTATAAGAGGGATCTCAAATATATAAAATTTTTATGAACAGGTCTCAAACTCTGTTCGTTTACACGGTAAGGGTACGAAAAGACAAATAAAAGTCTTTACTACGTATATCTCGTATGATAGTTTTAGACCCTTTAACAAAGAATAATGTTTCGGTAAATAACATTTACTTCTCTAAATCGTAATTCAGTATACGAAGGGTCCACCGAGTCACTCTTTCTTAGGTGGACGGTTACGTCCTCTGCGTCCTTTACACCAAAGCTAGGGTACCATCCTTTCTAAGGGATCTCCTCCTTTACCGTAGTGTGAGGTCGTAGAACGTACATTTTAGGGTACCTGTCACCTCGGACGTCCGATGTCAGGTACCCCAACGTGTCTCGACCTGTGTTGACTCGTGTACACGTACTTTATAAGGCAGTACTACAATTTTTAAGAATCTAAGAGGTTCACAAGAAAGAAAATATATAATTTTCGTAAATTTTTCAGTATCATAATTGAAAAGAAATTTAACATAAGGGAAAGAATTAATCAGTATGTCTGCCTTAATTAAAGAATTGGATTCCCTTCGGATATTAGAACCGGGAAGACTCTAGAAGATTTCATTTAACCTTATTCTTCCTTTATGTCCATGTGGGTTTCCTAAATTGTCTAAATCTATATCTATACGCAAGAATAAAGATGTACAAAATATTTATTATAAATCTTATATAATAATTCTTTATTTCGTTATTCAAAAGTGAATTTTTTATACTTTGTATAAACTTTCCGAAGGGACCACCGAGTCTGTTATTTCTTAGACGGACTTTACGTTTTCTGGGCCCAAGTTGGGGATCCAACCTTTCTAAGGGGACTTCTTTTATTACCGTTGGGTGAGGTCATAAGAACGGAACTCTTAGGGTCCCTGTCTCCTCGGAGTACCCGTTGTCAGGTACTCCAGTGTTTCTCAGTCTATGTTGACTCGTTGATTGTATGAAGTTTTCCACATCAAAAGATACTGTCGAGGAACTATTCATTCGTTTCGTATAAAAAGTGACGAGGAGATCGTATATGTATATTTTTCAAACTGACTTACATTAAAAAGATTTAGTTTCCGGTTATCCTAATAGTTTGTAGATATAAAGGGAAAGTACCAAAAAAAAGAGATAATGGAAACGATTATTTATTTATGAGAACATAATAAAATTTTTCTAACTCACTAGTTCACCTATTACTCATGGAACATTAAACAAATACATAGTATGTTGAAAAATCTAAAAATATACTTTATTTTTATTTTAATATTCATTATAAAGATAGAGGAGAAATATACCTATTTTATATGGAATAGGTTCTAGATTAATATCTTTTATCTCAACGTGGTGAACTTTATTTACTTTTTATGTTTGTTGTGTCTGTGTGTGTGTACGTGTTAAGTTAAACTTTTTCCGATAAACTGGAGCTTTCTAAATAAAGAAAAATTATAGATGACAACATGACAAATTAACAAAGAAATTAATGAGGGTGTATAGATGGAATTGTAGAACAGACTATTGGAATAGATGTGTTGACAATAAGGAATCAACTTTTCACTAAATCACTACCGATTAGAGGAGAAGAGAAAGTTAAATACGAAAGGGATAACAGATGAGTCATGACCTTTGTCGTGAACTTCACTGAGTTCGAGAAGGAGTAAAGGGGAAACGAAATTAATTTAGTACATAACCGTAAACTACATTAAATACCGGCTATTAAAATCTAAACAGAATACGGTCTTTTACATGACAAAGTAGATAAGGAACAGTCGAATCGAAAATAAGGTCTTTCCATATAATTTTCCTGAAAATTAATTTTATAATATATTTATATTATTCGTCGGAGTGGGTCCGAATCGTCATTATAACAAGAAAACAGACGGTAAAGGTGACAATTTCACTGAAAATGTAGTTTTATAGGTATTAAGACAAACGTTGACGTGTGTGTTTTTTCGTTGGTTTATATAAATGTATATATTCGTAGTTTGTCGGTACAGTATATTATTTGAATATAACTGAATTTTCAGAGTTATAAGAACGAATTATTATGTCGAACAAAGATATTAGTAAACCGGTAAAGTGCGAATGGAATGTATCAACCATTATTATACACCTTGTCGACGTTTGAAAGTGTCATTATCCATGTCAGCTTAGACTACACAGATTAATTAAAAATCAGGTTGTTTAATCAAACCAAGAAGTAATGAGAGGTTACCCTCCTTCTGTAATATAAAGTAATATAAAAAAAACAGACTTTCTCGTTGTGTGACAGTGTCCAGTGTGTGTAGGGTATAGACACGAGATTAATCAAGTTGACTGTTGTAACAAAGTCTTCATGATCGACATGTTCTTTGTCATTATGTGGAACCCGTTGTATTTATAAGGTGATATAAGTTATACTACAAAATACTGAGAAAATGTGTTTACTTCCTGTTTAAAAGAAAAGACTAACACGATACTCCACAAAAGAAAAATCAATATCGATCACAAATCGTGTCAGTTGTATATACTTATACTCGAGTAAAATTTATGTAAAATCTGATACAAATATACATATTACTAAGTTTCGTTTATCTAATCCTTTTACTTGGTCTAAAATGATGTGTCCATTTCTACTAAAAATTTAGACTTTTAATTGTGTTTTCTTTGAAGTCTTTACTTTATGACCCGATATATTTTTAACCTGTATAGTTACCTTGTAATGCAACATCCTACCCGTACTACTTCCTGTGTTTGTTATTACTGGGTTGTCTTCGTCTTGTCTAATTCTTTTCAAGCGTTCTTATATGTCTTTTTGATATGGTCTTTTTAGAATTATGAGACCTATTGTTAATACTACACCAGTAAGTGGATCGCGGTCTGTAGGACCTCACACTTCAGTCGACCCAGAATCCTTCGTAATGATACTTGTTCGATCACCTCCACTACCTTAAGGTCAACTTGATGAATTTTACGATTTTCTAATACGACAATTGTACAACGTGAGTTATACAGTCGTTTAAACCTTTTGAGTCATGACCGAACCCTATCCTTTCCAGTCAAAAGTAAGGTTAGGGTTTCTACCCGTTACGGTTTCTTACAAGTTTGATGACATGTCAACGCAAGTAAAGAGTACGATCATTCACATACGAAATTTAAGAAGTTTGATCCGAAGTTGTCATACACTTGTCTTTTGAGGTCCACATATTCGACCCAACTCTTTTCTGTCTCCTTAGTCTCTAGTTTAACGGTTGTAGAGAACCTAGTGTCTTTTTTCGTTCCCTTAAGGTTTCTTTGTAGATGAAGACGAAGTGACTGATGTGACTTCGGAAACTACATACCTAGTGTTGTTTGAAACCTTTTAAGAGATTCTATACTCTTATAGTCTAGTGGAATGGACAAAGGACTCTTTCGACACATGTCCAGTTCTTCGTTGTCAATCTTGTTCTGTACCTTGTTGACTGACCAAGTTTTAACCCTTTCCTTATACTGTTCCGACAGATAACAGTGGGACGAATAAATTTAATATAGGTCTCATATAGTACGTTTTACGGTTCGACCTAATTAGTGTTTGACCTTAGTTCTAACAGTCCTTTTTACAGTTGTTGGAGTCTATAGGTCTATTATGGTGTGATTACCGTCTTTAACTTCTCTTTCATTTCTCTGAGAAATACTCCCACTATCCTCCCTCACTTTTTGGAACTTTGACTTGTAAGTTATTTACTTCTAGTTCACTAGGCCTGGGTAGTGAAGAACCCTTTATCTTCCCTCTTTTCACTTTCGTCACTGTTCAAAATAAAACCCCCCCGAGGTTTTAGTGACGTCTACTACTGACGTCGGTACTTTAAGTTCCTACGAAAGAGGAACCTTCCTTTCGATTCTGTTTGGATCTGTCGTTTAATTTTTTGACTCTGTAGTGAAACGGTCATTTTAAAGTATATCAGTTTCGATACCCAAAAGGTGATCAGTACATGTCTACACACTCGACCTGGTACTTCTTTCGACTCACGGTTTCTTAACTATGAAAACTTAACACCACGTCCTTTTTTACGAACTCTCAGGGGACCTGTCGTTCCTCTAGTTTGGTCGGTTAGGATTTCCTTTAGTTGGGACTTATACGTAACCTTCTGACAACGACTTGTACTCAAAGGTTATGTAACCTGTGGACTACCCTTCTCGACTGAGAAACTTTTTCTGGGACTACGACCCTTTCTACCTTGCGTTTTCTTCACTCGTCGTCTCGTACCCTACCAATCTATCGTAGTGACTGAGTTACTTGTACTTGCATTCTTTTGAAACCCTCTCTCACTTCCTGTCTCCTCGGAGTGCACGACGTCAGGTGTCCCAGTGTTTCTCAGTCTGTGCTGGATCGTTGACTTGTTGTTTATTGTTTGTTAACCCGTAAGACTAACCGAATTGTTTCATTTTTCAAGAAACAATAAGTATCAGTCAGATTACACCCAAACGTCTTACCTCCTACCCCAAAGATGAGGTATCTCAAAAAGTACTTTGCACCTAGGAAGGTCAGTTACCACATGGCAGAGAGTATCCTAGTCGTAGGGTGTTGACTAGGGAACAAGATAGGTTGTGGAATCCTTTTTCTCATACTTCACGACAGTGTCACCATGTACCTAACCAGGTCTCTATGGTACGTAGACGGACACATGTTGACAGGTTATAAGTCAGTGAAACACCGTGAGTTGATGTTCCCTCCCACCCTCTATGTCCGATTAAAAGAGGAGACCTTCTTTCCACTTTGGAACCATTTGTTCAGTGGATACCAAACTTCCCGAGAGTGTAGATCTATTACTTGTTGAATATAAGGATGGACCCCGAAGGAACCACTGAGTCTACCATTTCTTAGACGGTCGTTACGTGCGTACTGACCCGTGTGTGTACGTGTACATCTCTCCCAGTATCCTTGTGATCTTAGACACTGAGTTCAATACCGGGTCCATTTCGACTCAATGAATTCTGGGTGAGTACATCCTCATTTCATTTTCATTTCAGAATCAGTAAGTCAGGACAGGTAGAGAAACGATGGAGTACCTGACATCGGGCGGACCGAGGAGACAGGTACCCTAAGAGGTCCGTTGGATGACCTCACCCAACGGTACGGGAGGAGGTCCCCTAGAAGGAGTAGAGGAAAAAGAGGGCGTAACGTCCGTCTAAGAAATGACGACTCGGTGGTCCCTTCAGGTGAGGAATATAAGTAGTAGACCTAACTAGGAGGGTTTATATACTTTATCTGCGATGACAGTGGTCGATTGTCTTTGTCCCTAAGATCTTCTAATGCACGGGATGTATTTGGGTGACGAAAGGATCGATCCTTCACTGTCTCTACTATGAGTTTACACCTTGAAGAATCTGGAACGACAAAGGTCATACAATGTCACGGTCCTATTGACTTCGTTCTCTTAATGTACAAGGAAACTATACTATCCGACTTTAAACGGTAAATATAAAACGAATGTTAAATAAAAAATTAATAAACAAACGAGTGATTACTCTATAATTATACTCTTAAGTGAATCAAAGGTCAAAGACTTAAGTAAGTAGATAATTTATTCGTGGATTGAGAAATGAGTAATCATTGCAATCTTAAGGTACTCAGAACGACGATTCAGTGAAGTCAGCACAGGTTGAGACACGCTGGGGTATCTACCGTCGGATGGTCCGAGGGGACAGGGACCCTAAAAGGTCCGTTCTCGTTACCTCACCCAACGGTGAAGGAAGAGGCTACGTACTTTCACTTTTCACTTTCACCTCAGCGAGTCAGCACAGGCTGAGAAGTGCTGGGGTGTCTGACGTCGGGTGGTCCGAGAAGACGGGTACCCTAAAAGGTCCGTTCTCATGACCTCACCCCACGGTAACGAAATCAGTCAGTCAGTCAGTCAAGTCAGCGAGTCAGCACAGGCTGAGAAACCCTGGGGTACTTAGTGTCGTTGGGTCCGGAGGGACAGGTAGTGGTTGAGGGCGTCAAGTGAGTCTGAATGTTGGTAGCTCAGTCACTACGGTAGGTCGGCAGAGTAGGAGACAGTAGGGGAAGAAGAGGACGGGGGTTAGGGAGGGTCGTAGTTTCAGAAAAGGTTACTCAGTTGAGAAGCGTACTCCACCGGTTTCATGACCTCAAAGTCGAAATCGTAGTAAGGAAGGTTTCTTTAGGGTCCCAACTAGAGGAAGTCTTACCTGACCAACCTAGAGGAACGTCAGGTTCCC